>PYUH01000245.1:1898380-1928714 GCA_016808085.1 Suaeda aralocaspica | reverse complement strand
ATATATATATATATATATATATATATATATATATATACGTATATATGAAAATGAGCAATAATGAGTCGATTAAAGAGAAGAAACACTTACATCCTCAACACGAAGCTTACGAATGATTCTGTGTACTTCGTTGTTCCCTTTGGTCCACCTCACGGGCCAGCTGCTCGCCCAAAATGCTAGAACGGGTGAACTCGATCCCCGGGACGAGTAGGGGCTAAGCGGGGCAGATACTTTAAACCCCAGGCTGCAAAATATGGAAAAAGTTAACAAAGAAATAAATCCATGAATGCATAATCAAAGAAGGTCCAAAACGATCATTACCTCGATAATCCTCCAAAAGGAAGAAATGCTAATGTTGGAGTTGCCGTCGACCTGACGGCAGGCTATCCTCATAGTACGAAGAAGGGCTCTTAATTAGTTTATTATAAGAGTAATGGGATCTTAATTAATAATCAAAAAGTGAAAAAGCTCTTGATTAATTTATTTTAATTATAAGAGTGACGACCTCTTAATTTATAACCAAAAATGGAAATGCTCTTAATAATTATGAACAACGTGCTCCAAGAATAAGAAGTCAATTATCCCATTATTTAGTATGACAAAAGTAAAAAAGCTCTAAATTTTACCTCAAATGACATAGTGCAAGAAAATTAACAGCGTTGCTGCTGTAGCGCGACAAACTTTGTTGCGCTACACTATGAAGCGCTGCATAATTTGTTGTGGCGCTCCTCATTTAGCGCTACAAAGTCTATGATGCTACACTTTTTTAATTTTATGTCTCTTTTTTTTGTAAAAGTTTTTCAAGTTTAACTTCATTAATTGTTCTTGTATTATTGACTAGACCTTGGGCCTTTTATTTTTGACATATAACTAATGAGCTATATTTTGAGACCGAGGGTCCGAGTAGGGGAAAAATGGCAATATTTTGTGGAGGGTTATCCGATTTACTCCCAAAAAATAATCGCCAAAATGAAGTTTCAAGTGAGACAACTTCCATGTTTTTTTTTGTAAGGGGTAACAGGCAAATGTCATAAGCTTAATGAGATTTTGAAGCAAGTGGCTTCATAACTAATTTTGATAAGAATGTAGCTCTCAGGGTGTATAAGGTGGTGTAAGGAAGAAAGGTCACAAATATGTATGCAAAGCTAGCTAGAAGAGTATGTACAAGCCAGTTATAATATAAGTATGCTCAAATTAGCTACAAATAAGCACAAGGAAAACAACCAAAAATATGCACAAATTAGCACAGAGGTTCCATAGCATGAGTTAGTAGGAAGCAAGGGATGGGGGGTTGGGGGTATCTTAACTTTCCCTAAATCGATTTTTTTTTGAAAAAAAGTTATTACTTTTTTGTACGAGGAAAATGTGGAAGAAAGAATAGTAGAAGTTAAGGATCCAAAATTGATTACAGTTGTTGTATAATGTGCTTGACAACGCTTATGATTCAAAGGGGAGTGATTTTAGCTTGCTCATTTGATCTTAGATTATGAGCCATCATCTTATAATTTCGTGATTGTCTTGTTTGAGAAGTTTGTTTCAAATTCAATTATTGGCTACTAGTAATATGAATCTCTTTAGAGAAATAAGAGATCAATATTATAAATGCTTGCTCAAGTTTTGAAGTGTTGAAGATGATAATGCTTGAAGTAGACGAGTTGCCAAGTTTATAAAGACCAAAACTAAAAGAGATAGGAAAGATTTTGGTGATGAGAGGATGATATGGAGTCAAAGTGATGCCTCGCATGCTGCCATGGATAGGTATAAGATAGCTATGAAAATTCATTATTTAAGAGAAAATGAAGAAGTTGGATGATTTTGCGGAATAAAAAGGAACGAGTAAAGGAAGTATGTGTGTGTTTGAGTTAAAAGATTTGATGATGATAAGCATGAGAAATGAAAGAAGCTTGATGAAGAAGAGTATGTGTGAAAAAAAAGGAAAGAAGGATGATATGTGTAGAAGAAAATGACTTGCCTTATGTGACATTAAGGCAATTTTCTTTTAAGGACGGTTGTGCGTCCTAAAATAAAAAAAGGTCCTTTGAACACAAGACCCACCTTATAAAAGGTTGCATACGTATCCAATTCGAGTTGGAATCAGGTCTTACGTAGCTCTTGCTTCTGAGTTATTGATGTGTTAAAGGTAAAGACACAAGTTTTTTGTATTTTTGTTACACGTCAAGGAGGGCTTTTTCAGGGTTGTACCGTGGCTAAGCTTAGGGTGTAAGAAATAAATGGAAAAGAAGGCTCAAATACCCATAATTAACCCAAAATATGCTACAAACTTGTTCTTAGACTTGAGCAACTCTATTACTTAAAACTTTACTTGTTGACAACTTTTCATGCATTTCCATTTGTTTGCATTGAAAATCAGAGCTGCTTTAACATTATATATTTGCTTTATGGAGTTGCTTTTTAATTTATGTCCTCGTAGCATTCCCATCCCCAGGCTAAGTTTGATGTAGGTTGAAAGAACCAAGCTATGTGTTTAGGCACAAACGGGCTACCAAGAAAGTGGATCATAATGTAGGTTGTTCAAGATAAGGGAGACATTTTTAGGGTTTCAAAGGTGCCTCTTATGTTGGTGTATTGCATCTTTAAATAAACACTAAGTGGACTTGGAGTGAGCCCCCGATTTTTGAGACTTAAATTGAGCCTCAATTAAACTTTTAGGCTCGTGATGACTGAGTCTATGGTTAATAAAGTAAAGTTTGTTTCCCAAAAGAGAATTTATTTGAACCACTTTGCTTTAATAACTTAATTAAGTAATTGACACATTTAATTTAAAGGATGTAAAATATAGAGTAAGTTGTTCAAGGTGTGGATGCGTCAAATTGAGGATGCATTTGATATGAACAACGTAGTCTATATTNCAACTTGAAGAGTTCATTCACTTGTAATTGTTTAAGCAAGACATGATGAGTAGAGAGAGAATGTACAATTTGAAGATGAAATGAATTTCATTTTATTGATAGTTGAGATTAGTACATAAATGATACTTGACAGCATAAGTCTCAAACTCTACCATGAAAAAATAAGAAAAGAAAAGAGAGAAATTAACTAGGGAAGTGAATGGAGTTCTAGTTTTGGTCCAAATCATGTTTCTTGTATGTATGCGTCTACATCGTCATGAGTAATGTTCTTCGGATTTTCTTGAGCTTGCATTAGAAGAATTTTAAATAATAACCATAATTGATTGAAACTTCATTATATTTCAGTCCAAACTATAGACCTTGGGTCTATTGATCAATAGATTCTAAATCAAACATTTAGGAGTAGGTTGAACCATGGGCTCATAATTTAAACACTTAGAATGATATGTTTGATGCAAAGGTGGGATGGAGTGTTTTAAAAAAAGAAGTAGCCAATATAGCACATATTATCACTTTCTAAAGCAAACAAATTTTCTTTTGTTTACATTAGGCATTTTTTTCATCATTTTGTATGCCAATAATATGTAGCAACCCTTGCAATTTCATAGTATAATGATTGCGCTTAAAAGAATGTGTCCATTTAGTATGTGTTAATAGATAAAATGTTGAAAAAAACCAAAATGGGTCTTTTTTATTGAACCATAATGGGCTCTAAAATAACTCAAAACCCTTTTAGTTGGGGTTAATTATGATTTAGTTGTGTATAAGTAATTTCAAATAAATACTACATATTCATCAAAACTATTCAAATACATGACTTTTTAGCGCAAAAAAAGTNACTTTTTAGCGCATAAAAAGTTCTAGCGATAGCTTTGTAGCGTGACAAAATAAGTAGCGCTAGCAAGGTAGCGTTATTAAACTTGTGACGCTAACAGTGCAGCGCAATTAGGAGAGTTGCGCTGTTTGTGTAGCGTTGTAGAGTTAGTTACGTTGCAAGTTTTTATTGATTTTTGCTAAGTTATCATTAAATTTTTATTTAATGGGTTTGGATTCATGTCCATGTTGCCCATATATACATTATTTAGGCCTAAATGGGCCTATATTAGACTGAACTTTTGAAAGATTGGTAATGATGTAATTTGTATGTGAGTCATTAAAAACATTGATCAAAATCGTGCATTGTCAAGCAATTAATAAACTTCAGAGTATCATTATTGGATCCTTACAAAGAGATGATAAGAGAAGGAAAAAAAAAAGATAGAAGAAAAATAGGAGAAAAAAAAGAAATAAGACTCAACGTTTAGAGTTATAACAATCAAGATCAATTGATGGGAAGCTCATAGGAAAAAATAAAAATTAATAAAATAAAAAATATAAATATCATGATAGACCTTGATGGATTTTTTTTGTTCTTGAGTTTATTTTATTTTATTTATTTATTTATTTTTTTTAAATTTATTCTAAGTGTTTGATTTTTTGAAAATAATACAAGAAAAGTGAGATAGTTAGATTTATTAGAAATTTGGAATTAAACTAATAAAATTCTAAATTAAAGGAATTATTTAGTAAAATTCCAAAAGATTCGAATTATATTAAAAATCTCAAAAAGATAAATTATTTTTGAAATCGTTAATTTTATTTGAATTATCTAATAAATGTTAAGTGTATAAGTTAGTTTCTATTTAATTAAAGATTCTATTTATCAAATCCTAAGAAGATCAAAGATTTGATTAATAATATCTTTTGCAATATTTTCTTAACTAAATCAAATATATTCGTATATATAAAATAAATCTTCCAAGTAATCAAATGATATCAAAGAATATAATTTAAATTACGGAAAAAATTTTATGTAATCATTTAATTTAGGTAGCTAATAAAATATTGTGATTGAAAAGATTTGAAAATCTCTAAAAAATCTAAATATGCACAAAATATAAAAAAGCAAAACAAGCAACTATACAAAACAAAAAGGAAGCAATAATTACAAAATAATGCAGTCAAACTATGGTCAATCATAGTCGGTCAAAAAGGTCTTATATCTAAGGAGTGTGCTCCAACACTTTGCGGTATAATAACCGTTAGATATGAAGTTTCTCCCATCTAAGTACCATGGGCGGCTTAGAAACTGATGTAGTTGGGATAAGGTTCTATCTTGCTCGGTTGCTTAGAGACCATGGGCCCCACCAAGTCAACAGTTCCTCCCCGAAATATAGAAGTATCACGGTAATCCTAAGGCATGTTTCAAACACATGGAGGCCAAGTGTATGTTAAATGAATGCAATATGACTAAGAAAAATGCAAATGTTCTAAATATAACAAGTGTATAATTTGAGAGAAAATTTTCAAGTCTCACCCTCTTTTAGTCCCCAGTGGAGTCGCCACTGTAGGGGCCCCAGATTTTAGGGCCCCAAATTTTTTGGTCACCTTTCCCAAACCGTCCATAGGTCAAGTTAGACCTAAAAAATTGGCTTAAGGAAAGGTGAAATGGACTTTTATAGAAGTATTTTGCAAAAAAAAAAAAACAGGAGCGCAGGAATTTCAGCCGCGCTAGCGAGGTAGTGTGACATAGTTTGTCACGCTGACTGTGCAGCGCTTCAAAAGTTTGTCACGCTGCAGGTGTAGCGCAGCAAACTTCGTGACGCTGCAACGTTAGCGTGACAAAGTCTGTCGCTATAGGCTATTTTAGTGTTTTTTTTGTTTTTTAAATTATCTTTTTTCGAGTGAGATAATATCAACAAATACGGAAGATGCTAGTAAGGAGTCGCCAATGAGTTTTAGGAATCAAACTCATAAACCGTGTATTTAGATTGATTTCTAATGGGACACGAATACGGGACGATAGTCTAAATTGCACGAATAACCCTTTCGATCCCATGGGGATGACTCCAAGTTATGATCTTACGAACCAAAGGTTGGATTCGCGGGTGAAGGTACTAATATGGCGGAGTGCGTCATATTAGCCCCTAGGCGGTCATTACTAGTTTTCTCTCAATTATACACAAGTTATATAAAGAACCACAAAATAATAATTTACAACCTAACACAAAATTACTATTATTAAGGTGAAATCATATAAAACTAATTAATTTAGTCAAATCGTCGTTAAGATTAATTCAAGGTTCCTAGCATGATACAATTTGTCCAAAAACTATTTAGTTTAACGTGATAAAATAATTCAAATTAAGTCCTTTAACAAAAACATTGTGAAAAATTGAAATAAATAGACGAATAAATAAATACAACAATCGGTACATAAAGTTTAATTTAAGACTCTCAGAAAACTTACACTTTTCGCTTGATTATTGCTTCTTCGAGTATTAATTTGGACAAAGTTTCAAATTTAATTCGTAATATTAAGAAATTAACCCACTTAATTAGAAATAAAATAAGGAAATAATTTCATGGAGAAAATTTTGAGTGTAAAGAGAAAAGGAGAAAAAAGAGAGAGAAAGTAGGTTTAGGAGAATGAGAGAATGTCGGTTTTGGAAGTGTGAGAATGGGTAGAAAAATCAAGAAAGTCAAGAGGATAGGTTTAGAGGAGAAAAACGAGTATTTATAACAAAAATGTGTAGCGTGACAGGTTTTATCACGCTAGCCAGGTAGCGTTACAAGTTTAGTAACGCTGACCAGCCAGCGTGACACAAGCTGTCATGCTGTGCAGCTAGCGCTGGTTTGCTTGTCACGCTGCTGCGTTAGCGCGACTTGCTAAGTCGTGCTACGCTAAAACTCTTTATTTTATTTATTTTTTTTTTTTATAAATCAAATATTGGGCATATATAAAAATCCAATAATATAAATGGGCTTTTTTAAAAATTATTTGGTAATTTAAGAAAAATAACAAAATTAAGTCCAATAACATCAATTGTCCAATAATCTAGAGAAGTGGGTTTTATCGTTCATCATGGAGTCTTACCACGGGACCGGGGACTAAATTAGGTGTCTACACATATCTTTCAAGAACTTTGCATAAGAGGGCATTTCTGAGATAGCATCCAAGAATGATATGTTTATGTGCAAATTTTTCAAGATATCAAGGAACTTCCCATATTTCTTCTCTAGCTTCACTTGTGCCAACCTTTGTGGGAATGGAACTCGTGGCCTATATGGCTCAATGGGAGTAGGATTAGGTTCCTTTTTCTCTTCCTCTTCAACGACATTCTCTACCACCTTCTCAATTTCAACTCCTTCATTCACTTTCTTGTTTGGTGGCTCCTTAATGGGGGGATCTTGTTGCTCTTTTCCACTCCTCAAAGTAACCGCATTGATTTGATCCTTTGGGTGGTTGCTCAGTATTGCCTGGAAATTGGTCCGTAGGCCTTGTAGATTGACCTACTTGTTGAGCAAGTTGACTTACTTGACTTTCCAAGAGCTTTTGTGAAGTCTTTAATTCTTGGTGGCTTTGGAGCTCATTTCGAATCTCCGCATCACGTTTTGCTTGTTAACTAAGGAAGTTCTCCATCATGACCTCTAAGTTGCTCTTTTGTTGGACTGGAGGAGGTTGAGGATTGACATTCTGGGATGATTGATTGAATGGTGCTCTGGCTTGGAAACCTGGCGATGCATTGAAGTTGTTGCGAGGTGGAGGTGGATTCAATTGTGCTTGAGTGTTCTTGTATGAAAATGCAGGATTATGCTTCCACCCCTCATTATATGTTTTAGAATAAGGATCAAACAACCGCCTTGAGTTGGAATTATAAAGAGCATTGGCTTGCTCAATAGACATCCCATCATTGTTGATTTGACATTGATTAGCGGCATGACCTTGTACTCCACACATTTAACATGCGACCGCCATAGAGGTTCCAACTTGCAATTGATCAAACTTGTGAGAAAGTGCCTGCACAGTACTAGCCAAAGAGGTTAGTGCATCAACATCATATTTACCTCTCTTCTTTGAACTATTTCGGCCACTTGGATGATAGTTGTCATTGGCCGCCATTTTTTCAATCTACTCCTTTGCTTCATTTGGATTCTTAGTCATAAGGGAACCACCTGAAGCAACATCAATGTAGATACGAAACTCATGTGTCAAACCATTGTAGAAAGTATGTATCAACATCCATTCAGGAATCTCGTGATGAGGGCATTGCCTTTGCAAGCGTAGAAACCTTCTCCATGCTTCATATAATGACTCATCATCAGATTGTTGAAAGGTTGCTGGCTCGTTCCTTAACTTTGCAGTCTTTTCTTGCCCCAAAAACTTCACTAAGAGTGCCTTGGCAAGTTTATCCCAAGCACCAAAGGTTCCAACATCTTCATCCCGCAACCACTCCCTTGCTCTATCTCGAAGAGAGAATGGAAAGAGGCGTAGTCGAATAGCATCCTCACTCACATTATTGATCTTCACAGTATCACATTTCTCCAAGAAGCTTGCAATATGACTTACAGGGCATTCAGTGGCTAGCCCCACAAATGAATCATTGGAGATGAATTGGATGAACTGAGGCTTGAGCTCAAAATTTGCAGCATTAACAGTAGGTCGAACAATACTAAATAGTTCACCGGTTGTAGTGTCTGTTACACCATACTCCCAAAGTGATTTAGCACGTTCTTCAGCCATTGCTTCCTGTGTAATCTGATTTCTTCTCCTTCTTCTTCTACCTCCTTGCCTACGTGTAGTAGCTTCGATTTCAAGGTCTATAGGAATCAGATTTTGTTGACCTGTTCGTCGAGTTTGCATGCAACAAGGAAAAGTAGAAACAAAAGATCAAATAACAAAGGAATATAGCGAAGCAACAAACTAAATATAGGCTTAGAAAAAATAAATCAAAACTAACTAAATTAAACAGCGTCAGTCCCCGGCAACGACGCCAAAATTTGAAAGGTGTGTCGCGCACCTAACAAAAATAACCTAACTTCTCCGCCTAACTATATAGTCGGGCAAGTAAGGGTCGAATCCCAAGAGACTAAATGGTTTAAAGTGGTCGATTTTGATTCTACTTTATACTAAGCAAGTAACAATTTAGATTTGAGATTGAATAAATATTCTAACACTAAACAAGACTAATGGAAATACAATGATTAAATTCAAGGAATAAAAACACCTAGAGTTAGGCACCACCACTAGCACAATTGACACAAGCAATTCATACCCCAATTTAATCGACTAATTGTTCAAGAGAAAAGATAACCCTATAAAATACCACAAACCTCTCCCGAGTATCTATGGCTTCCCTAATTTTGCAATCAAGCCTACTCCCATGGAATCATGCAAATCGAAGACTTTAATCACAAAACCCTAACTTTCTAACAATTCATTCTACCTACTCTCGTGGAGAATTTCATGTTCTTAATTGAAATATCAAAAATTTATCAATACCCAATTCCCATTGTGATAAAGACAATGAATTCATAACAATACCAATTATCCCTAATCTAGTATTGGCATAAGCACAATCAATTAAGCATGAACAACCAACAATTAAATTGGGGATTTTACAAAAAATTGCTCAAGAATCGATCATGGCTAGGGCTTGACCTAACCCTAAATTAATAAAACTACTCACACATAATTGTTGAATAAACAAAGCAAAAATTAAAATAAAGCATGATTAACAACAATAAAAAGAGAATAGAGAAGAGATGATGTTACTTGAATTGATGAAATTGCCAAAACAATGTCAAAGAACCAAAGTTGAGAATGTGTGACAAAAAAACTAAGGAGAACTAAAAGCTTTTTCTAAAAAAATGATATTCAAGTATGTGTGTAGAAGTTAGAATGAAAAACTCCTAAAAAAACCTATTTAGATGCAAGGAATTTGAAGAGTTGTCTACATCAAAGAAAAGGCCGCAACCGGGGTGTGGCATGTGATATTAGGCCGCAACTAGAGTGCGGAGTAGGCTGGTTTTTGCTTCAAAATAGTTCCAAAACAAATCGCCACAACTAGGTTGTGGCAAACTAAGTCATTTCAACAACCATGTTGCGGTAGGTCTTCATGAGCAACTCCTTTGAAGCTTTTCACCACCATAGACGCCTTGATTTATCCATTCTTTGATCAATATCCAATTAGCTCTACTTGTATCTCCAATAATCCTAGCAAAAGCACCTAAAACCTACAAAAACAAAGCAAAATACACCCGAGAAGAACAATAGCAAAGTATAAAGCATAATGGCTCAAAAAGGTTGAAACTATGGGAAAAGTAAGATGAAAACACACAAATTTAGCATAGAAATATGAGTATAAAATGGTGTTATCAACCATCGATAGCAAAGATGCCGATTTCACGAATTTTGGGCTTCATCATTTGTAAGTTTTACATGCCAATTTATATTGGTAGATTCTCAATTATCTTTTACATACATATCTACATAACTTCCAGAATATACCTGTAATACCCCACATTTTCACGTATNTAGAATATACCTGTAATACCCAACATTTTCACGTATTTTGACAAAGTATTTTTGTATTTTATTCGTATAATTTTAACATTTTTATTGAAAAAAATAAATATGTCAATCGGCATATTAAATAAAAAAAAATAATAATAATAAAATGAATAAAATAAATAATAAGTTTTGGTGTAAAGTAATTATTTTTGTCCATAAATAATATTTTTATGTTTAAAAATATTTTAAAAGGCTTCTAAAAATAGAATTTTCAAAGGTTTCCTAATTTTTTTTGAGGCAAGGGCCTAAAGGTAATTTCCACTCGTTAGGATTAGTATGGGCTTTTTCAAATCCTACTTTGGGGCCCAAAAATACCTCTTAAAACCAAAAATTTCAGATTTTCTTGCACATACTAGTCATCAGGATTTCCAAAAATTTAGAGAGAAGAGAGAAAAAAAAGGGTTGGCAACTTCCGGAAAAAAGCAGTTCGGAAAATCAGAAAAAAATATTTTTTTGGTTGCCTCGAGATCTGTGCCAGCCGGACCCCCACCGGCCACCGCTGCCACCTCCTCCCCTTTGGTATTTTTTGAACCTATTTTTTTCTTTTTTTTAAAAAAAATAAATTTCTACTTCTTTCTTTTTGATTAATTCTTACAAATTCATGTTCATACTGATGTTTCATCATGTTTTTATGAGTTTTGATCATGTTTTGATAAAGTATGATTTGTTTTAAGGCATATATTAAAATTGTTGTTCATGAAATTTTAGATTAGGGTTTATAAATTATGCAAGTAATGAATTTTCATAAGTTTTATGATTTAAACATCAATATTATGATCATGAATTATTGTTGTGGGGATTTATGATGATTTTATGAAGTTTGGATTGATTTTAAAGGCTTTGAAAATAAAATAAATTGTTGTCCAAAATTTATAATCATGATCAAAGTTCACAATGTTTTTCATGTGTCTCAACTAAGGAAGTATGTGCTAGACGAATCACATGTGTTACAACCTGAAACAATAGAGTTAGACCAAAATTTGACCTATGAAGAGAGGCCAATTAAAATCCTAGACAGTAAAGTCAGAGATACTCGTAGAAAGAGTGTCAAAATAGTGAAGGTGTTGTGGTCTAACTAAGAAACCGAAGAAGCTACCTGGGAAGCTGAAGATTTGATGAGAGAAAATTGCCCAGAGCTCTTTCAGTTAGTAGTAGAGTTACGGGGATGTAACTCGGTTCTTAGGGGGGGGGGGTAGAAAGCGACCTGTTTTTCGCGCGTTTTACCCTCAATCTTGCAAGTTTTTATGATTTTCCATGACTTTTAAGTAATAATTTTATGTTTGTCTACAAAAAGTTGTCAAGTAAGTGTCTAAAGTCTACAACATAGTGTTTCAGTAAGAAAGTTTGAAGTAAAAGTAGTCTCTATTCAAATTCCATATGCCTTATACATTGCGTCCACCGGAATTGATGCCATTCTTATCATGATTTTCTAAGATTCGTATGAATCATGGTAGTTTAATCTGAAATCTGTAATTTTAGTCGTAAGACGATCAGGGCAGATTCGTAAGAATCGTGTATATGTACTCATAATTTAAGAGTCGTATAATCTGAAAATATCATACTGATACACATAAAGTTTCGGGACGAAACTTCTTTTAATGGGGGTAGACTATAATACCCCACATTTTCACGTATTTTAAGAAATTATTTTTGTATTTTATTCGTATAATTTTAATATTTTTATTGAAAAAAATAAATATGTCAATGGGCATATTAATTAAAAAGAAATTAATAATAATAAAATTAATAAAATAAATAATAAGTTTTGGTGGAAACTAATTATTTGTGTTCTTAAATAATAATTTTATGTTTAAAAATATTTTAAAAGGCTTCTAAAAATAGAATTTTCAAAGGTATCCTAATTTATTTTGAGGCAAGGGCCTAAAGGTAATTTCCACTTGTTAGGATAAATATGGACTTTTCCAAATCCTAATTTGGGGCCTATAAATACCCTTTAAAACCCAAAATTTCAGATTTTCTTGCTCATACTAGTCATCAGGATTTCCAAAAATTTAGAGAGAAGAGATAGAGAAAAAAGGGTTGGCAATTTCCGAAAAAAATTTTTGCTGCATTTCGGAAATATTTTTTTTGGTTGCCTTGAGATTCGTGCTAGCCGGACCCCCACCATCGGTCACCGCCTGCCATCGCCGCCCGCCGCCGCTGCCACTTCCTCCCCTTTGGTATTTTTCGAACCTATTTTAAAAAATAAATAAATAAATAAATTTCTACTTCTTTCTTTTTGATTCAATCTTGAAAATTTATGTTCATACTTATGTTTAATCATGCTGTTTATGAGTTTTGATCATGTTTTAATAAAGTATGATTTGTTTTATGGCATGAATTAAAATTGTTGTTTATGAAATTTTAGATTAGGGTTTATAAATTATGCAAGTAATGAATTTTCAGAGTTTTATGATTTAAACTTCAATATTATGATCATGAATTATTGTTGTATGAATTTATGATGATTTTATGAAGTTTGGATTGATTTTTAAAGGCTTTGAAAATAAAATAAATTGCTGTCCAAAATTTATTATCATGAAATTCAATTGAATAAATATTTTGATCATGTTTTTGGTTATGAAAAATTGTTCTAAAGTGTGGATTGGTTTCATAATTGTGTTGATTGATTGTAGAAGAGTTTTATCATGAAATTTTGATGTTTTTATAAGTTTTTCGTTACTTTAAAGTTTATAAATAAATCTGAAATTTTTATAAAAACAAGTTATAGTAAGTTTTAAGTGTTCATATTATGCTAATATGATTACATATGAATTGTATGACGTTACATATAATGTATAGTATGTTTTATGAAGTTTAAAAGTGATTTTAAGCATGTTTAACATGCTGTCAAGAATTTATAAATTGAATAATTAGGCTTTTAAAGTATGTAATTACCATAAATTGATCATATAAATTAAGTAATAAATTGTATGATTGATTTTTGTGGTTTTTGAAGCTTTTCAAGGAGTTTTGATAATTTTATATTGCTGTCCACTTTTCTAAAGTGGCATAAAAATTATATACCACCATAATAACACCATAATAGAACTACAATAACCAAATTGAATTTGAGAGTAGCTAAGAGTAAACTGAATGTAAAGAGTAGGTGTGAACTGAATTTTAAAGAGGCGAGAGTAAGAATTAGCAACACTTACCAAATATCCTTTGGTGACGGACCCACACATAGCTGCACACGTCTACCTCTACCTGTGGTAGTCACAACTGTTCTTTTTGGTTGTAACAAACAGATATTCTGCAGCTTGTGTTCTGATCCCTAGCAGTGTTCTGATTGTTCTTCTGTAGACTGAATCATTAAAATAAACGCTTGTGAGTGCAAGCAAAATGTATAATTTTTATAGCTTGATAGATCAACGATGAACAATCTTTTAGCTACACAACCGAATGTAAATGTTAATTATATAACATGCTCCGACTATCGAATAAAGATCATATAGCAATATCAAAAGTCAAAACACAGAGCAAAAAAATTATAATAAATAATATTTAAATATTTAAAAAAACCAAAGACAAAACAATTTACTACAACATTACATAATACATGGTCCAAATCTCAGGAAGCAATCATTTATTCATGTTAGGTGAAGCCCAAAAGTCCAAAATTTCACTTCAACCAACAACCAGCACTAAGCACCCCTCCACTGAACCCTAACAGCCACCAAACAAAGCAAATAGCACCAGCAAAACAGCCTTAGTAAAAACTGCAGAACAAAGCAGCAGCACCAGCAACAAAACAACAGCACCAACCCCAAACACCACTTCTACACCACAAAACAACCAAAACCTACAGGACAACTGAGAAGACCCTGCTTAGTCACCAGAGTTACAACCAGCTACAACCCCACCCCATTAAAAAAACTGAATTTCTCAAAAGTATAACAACAAAATTAAAAATTGCCACGAAGCATATCAGATTACTTAAACTTTTCACGAAGCATATATCAGAAGCATATTAGATTCTGTATCTGATACATGCAAAAAAAATTTCGTGACTTAACTTAAATGTTCACGAAAAAAAAAACAAAATAAATGTATCAGATTTCAGTCATACTCCTTACACCATAAATTGGGCAAAAACTCATAAATTAAACAAAATATGTCATATATATGCTATAATTTTACAGCATTGCATCACATTAATTAAGGAATTAAACTGCTTTAATTTTGACTAATCAAGTCAGATCAATCTAAATAACAACACCTTAAAATAATGATCAAAATCTAACCTTAAAAAACACCTTGAATTGTACACCAAATGTCCGACTTTATGTCTGAAAGACACAAACTTTCAATTCACTATTCAATTTAATATGGGAATTACAGTACAAAACATTAGACCAATTCAAGGTTTTTAACAAAGGTGTTTTTATTTCAATTTCAATTTTAATTTACTTCTTAATGTCGGTGATTACTTTAATTTCCTTCATTTTGCAACTTCAATAACATTAAAAACACTCATTAAAAAATAAAGTCCCAATTCCACCTTATTTCTCTCTGTTTGTTTTTAATGCAGTTCATATTGTATGCTAGCTAGTACTATATAAGTATGCAACTATGTATGCCTTAATTCATTTAGTTTAAGTGTCAAAACTTGCCAAGTCTTCTGTGTTATATTGTGCAGTTTGCATTATCACTGCATTCTGCAGTCTGCACAAAACCCCAAAATAAACCAGCACTGCATAAAACAAAACCATGCCCAAACAAGCCTTCATACTATGTAGAATAGCATGAAGTCAAAAGACTTCATTACTTCAATGTTAACAGTACGCCAACTTATATCCTTGGTAAATTTAACATTCTCTGCTAAAAGATGGAATTGCTTGTATATCATAGTAAAAAACCAATTTTATGCCTTTAATATCAAATAGATTTTGTGCCAGTTGGCAACAAAACCTCAAAAATTTAGTACACAAGCTAAAATGATCTCAACCATTGACATAATGAAGCTTTAGCAGTCAAAAATCAAGTCATGACATGCTAGAAAGAAGTTAACCTAAAGAGAAGAAAATTAAAGGCAACCTAGAAACTCAATAACAAAAGTTACAACCTCATACATTATGATTCAGCAACACCTAACGCTTTTTTCAATGATTCAGCAATGGTATCTACATATGATTTTCAAGCACCATCCCTTGCTAGCAGTCATGGTGTTGGCCATCTAAACACAGACAAAAGTGCTGCAAAGGGAACTGGATATTGTCTTAGTGAAAGATGCACAGATGGTTTCCGACCAACAAAACCAGGGGACAGTCCTGGAGCCGGTCATTTATATGTAAGCAATTCAGACAAAATTACGTCACAACAAGGCAGATATCCTGACTTAGTGCATCTCCATGAAGGTGTAGATGATTACAGGCCTACTAAGCCTAGACACAGTCCAGGTGCTGGCCATCCTGTTTTAAATAAGAGGAAGCCAAACTCATAAAATATTTAAGCTTGTAATAAGTTCAAACTATTGGATGCAGAATGTATAAGTTCTGCATACTTATTATTCATTCTTAAAAGAATAAATACTCCGTTGTTCTTAACTTTAAAATTTAATTACAGTTTGGTCCCTCACTAAGCTCCATCTTGTATTCCAATTTTCCTCCTTTTTCACAACCTACAAGTCATCTAATAGCATGCACCTTGTTGAGTAGATCCGGTATAGTAACTATGAATCTAAGGGTACTAGCGACGTCGTCTGCTGTAAANCAAGGGTACTAACAACGCCGTCTGCTGTAAATTAACAAACTAAGTAAATAAGCAACAAATTCAGAGCCCAAACAATCTCCCCACCTACACACCCAAGTAAATGGATACACCATCATATTTTTCCGTTCTAAAATAAAAGACAGAGCATCAAGATATCAGATCTAATCCCATGTTTCGTGCAATGAGCATCACTCACTATTGTCTAATAGATCACTGATTGTTATAAAAATAAAAACAACAAAATATTGTCATCCAACATTAATCTTACTAAGCAATCATGCAGGATATGAGGTCTTAAGGTATTCAATCTTACTCCTTTTGAATCAAAGGCATAGCATACAGGTTTCAAGTGATAAAAATTGAGCTTTAAAACAATAAACCACAACATAAAAAAAAATTGTTGCCTATTGTTCAAGTCAGCAAACAAATAGCCTAGGAGGCGAGGACAATGCAGCCCAGGTGCTGGGCACAGTGAAGAAGAAAACGACCCTCCTAAAACTGCAGAAGTACCAGAAAATATAATCAACTCAGTATATCGGAATATACCTTGTAATTGAAAGAATTATCGGAATCGACTCAGTATAATCAACTCACACAATCATAAAATTCTACATACTTTGATAATCAAAACGCCATACTCAAATTTGATAAAATGTTATTGGGGAAAAATTTCAATAATTTTGAATACAAAACATAATTAAGAAGGAACACAAACCATAAATTTGCGCACTTGCAGAATTTCGCCAGTATAGACGCCGAATCGAAGACAACGAAAAAGATGGGGCGGCTAGCGAACTCCGGCAAGAAAACGACGAAATAGCAAAAACTCACAAAATTTGATTTGAGGCGAAGTTTAGGTTTTTATTTGTGTTGGTTGTTCGAATTTAAGGTGGTGGTGGGATTGCATGTACTTCGAATTTGAGGAGTTAGTGGAGTTAGTTGTTCGAATTTGAGATGGTGGTGGAGATTTTAGTTCGAATTTGAGGAGGTTGTGGAGTTCGTGGTGATTGTAGTGGAGGTAGTGGAGATCTGGAAGAATTCGTCAAACCGAAATCGTAGTTCGAATAGGTTAGTGGTTCGTGGTGATTAATTTTTTTTTTTTTATTTCAAGGGAAGATGGTGACTTATATTAACTGAACATAAGTTGAGAATCCCACATCAAATAGATAACGGTCATCTTTGGTTACCTTTAAAATGTTTAAGTAACGGGCATACTACGCCCGTTACTTATGCACTGATGATATGCCAAAAGATAGGTACTTTAGGTAACGGGCGGAGAAATGCCCATTACATATAGAAAAACCCGCCAACCCAAAAAGATGTTTAGGTAACGGGCTATTAATAGCCCGAAATATAAACTTGTTTGGGTAACAGGGAATATTTGGCCCGTTATCTAAAGTTGGAAAAAGCAGCTCAAAGGTAACGGTTTAAACTTTGCCCGTTACATAAAAAAAAAGGTTTCGTGCAATTTATACGCCCGTTACCTATAAGGGGTTACCTTTCACAATTTTTCCACTAGTGATACGAGAACATACTGTTTGGTTGGAAGTGCACGAAACCAAACTCCGATTGTGGTGTCTTTCTAATGCTACAAATGTTGTTTTTCAATGGAGTAAATTTCCAGGCAGTTTTTGATAAGGTGAGTAGTTTTCATTACTAACTTAAATTTTTATCATTATTGAATGGTACATATTAAATTAAAAGGGGTACATATTAAAATGAAACAACTATAAACACTAGTGGAGTAATAATTAATATGTCGCTTGCAAGTTGTTTGACCCAATATTACCCCATACTCCAGCTAATCTCCCTTTATTCCAGCTACCCCTTACTCACTCTCCACTCACTCACTCGGTCACTCGTACTGTGCACTTCACAACTAAGGAGGAATTTTAATTATTCTTTTGTTTTTTCAAGGGTCTAAGGAGGCGTGTCTACCGTGCCGCTATTTGTGCTACCATGGTTCTCGATGATAGAAATGAAGTCAGGGGTCTCATCTTGCACAAGCTAATAGACTTTAATTGCAATAAAAATGACATAGATCAAATGGTTGCTGAGAAGAAGAAGTTGAGAATCCAAGATGAGAGAAAGAAGGCAAAAGAAGCAAAACAGGTGGAAATGGCAAAGAAAATGATGAAGAAGATTTGAAAGATATGTAGATGTGTTGACTCGAATAAAGACAAACATTTACTACACATATAATTTGGATATAGAATTTAGGGATGTGTTAAATTTGTCCATGCTTATGCAAGAGTGGTTTTGTCACTTTTTCAACGCAGCATGTACCGCATTTTTTGTAAAGTGTACAACTTTTTGATATCAATATTAGCTATTCTATCATTAAATCAATCTTTGATCCAGTGAATATTGCTCGGTTGTTTTCCATGAAATAAGAATTGGTATCTTGTGAGGACCCATAATCGAAATTGATTTGAATTAGGTCCTTAATTTTTTCAATACTGGTGAGGAGATGGGAGTTGAGTTCTATATTGTTGAGCTTGTAATTTTGTTAGTGCCAGTTTTTTGTGCGGTAAAAGAAAATTTTGAGAGAAATTCAGTCACTGTGAGATTTACTCATGGACTAGAAACACTAATCATGCTTTAGTTGTTTACCTGTTTGACATTCACTTTGCTTGCCAATTGCGCTAGAGGTTGGAATTTAAAGGACATGTTGTGTGGACCAGACCATACCTGTTTTTCAACCGGTTGGACCTGAAATTTCAGTTTTGTTAATTTTTTTATAAAAAAAATATTATTTCCCTCTTATATATACACTAAGTATAAAATAAAATTTAATATTATATAAAGCACCAAATTTAATATTTTAGCTAAACAAAACCTTTACATATATTAAACTTTTACAATTATCAACTAAAAATACTAACTTTTTCAAGGAATCCGGTCCAACCGGTCCGGACCGGAAAACCGGAATCACACATTTTAGTGGACCGAGGACCGGACAGGAATTGCTGAACCGGTCCGGTCCGGTCTAAATCCTGGTCCGGACCGGTCGAAATTCTGGTCCGGACCGGATTATGCACATCCCTAGCAAAGGGGTAAGAAGACGTGGCATTGAACTTTTACTCTCTGAGTTCAGTTGATCTTGCTTGTGTCTCTGAGAATCCGTGGCAGATTTACCCTAAACCACAACTCCACCAACAGACAATTCGAATTTGTGAAGTTAGTGAAAAAATGATTTTCACTCATTGAAATTTGTGAGGATCTTACGATGGCACCTAAGAAACGATCCCGAAAATAAGAAGGAATCCACAACTTCCTCATATTAAACATTTTACAAAACCATTCAGAGCTTCCAAACCAAATTCTAACATTACTGAGCTCCAACCAATATCAAATTCATGTGGTTCAAGGTCATTATTCCAAACCACATTACTCAATTTCTTTAAAAAGTCTGTCTCATTGCATATAGTAGGGCCAACCTTTCTAGGGACTTTCTTCATAATGTGCCACATGCACAACCTATGCGCGGTCTTATCAAAAACAGTTTGGATTGCAACTTTCATGGCAGGATCCTCATCAGTCATTAAGCAAGTAGGCTAGCAGTTTTCCATAGCTTTTTAAAAACATTCAAACAACCACACAAATGACTCTATATCTTCATTTGCATGTAATCCAACACCAAAAGTAACACACTTACCATGGTGACCAACATCGGTAAAAGGTGCAAAGACCATGCAATATTTATTAGTTTCATATGTAGTATCAAATGAAACCATGTCACTAAATATTGAATAGTTTTTCCTACTTATTTTATCTGCCCAAAATACTCTAGTTAAGTGTCGCTCCTCATCCAAACAATGATCAAAGAAAAAACCACCATAACTATTTTTAGCCTTATCTTTCAGATTATTTATAAGCATATGAGCATCAACATCACGTAAGTAGGCCTTCACATCTCGACTAAAGTTTTTAAAATCAACTATTGTAGCCCCAACGTTATAATAACCCCCCACATTCTCTTTCATCAAACTAAAATATTTATTCGGTCCTATATTCAAACTAGAACTATTAAATATGAACTTCTTGTAAGCTAATGTCATATTTCGTGAATTTGTAAGGAAATGCATCCTTGTAGGAGTTGCAAGAAGGTGGTTGTGAGATTCATGAAAAAGATATACCATAAATTCCCCGTCATTTCTTATTTTCATAACAATTCTTTCTTCACAACCTGCACGGTTTACGCTTCTTCTTTGTGAGGCAAAACTTGTTACATATCCACGACCTTCAATGTTGTTACCCTTTCTTTTACTCTCACCATATTCTTTGTACCCTTGTTTATTGCAATACATGTATTTCAAACAAATAATATTATCTTTCCCCTTTTCTCTATACCAAGTCTCTCCACAAAACAACAAAAAGGAGCAAATTTCTTGTAAAAGTCAATGCCATCTGCCAAATTATTAAATAACATACCAATGGTAGGCTTTATCTCTGAGGGGCAACATGGAATCCACTCTTTTGATCCTCTTGAAGTAAAACATGCACGGGGAGTACTGTAACTCATTGTCCTTGCTGTTTGATCAATAGGAATAGTAGGAGTTGAAGCAGCCATATTTGTGCTTGTTCTGCCACCTTCTACTGAGTATGAGGCTACAATTTCTTGCTCCATATTCCTATAACATAAAAGCACTACATTTAGAGTAAAAAAGGGTACATATTATTAGTTAACTGAAATATTCTAAAGGGTGTACATAAGACAAAAAAGTGGTACATATTGAGTAACATAAGCAGTTTCCATCTGTTAAACCTAAGAAATTATAATTTGAATTCTAGTGGTACTCTAATTTCAAAAAAGTGGTACATATCACAATAAAAGTGGTGCATATTGAATAACATAAGCACTTTCCATCTGTTAAACCTAAGAAATTATAATTTGAATTCTAGTAGTACTCTGCTACCAAGAAAGTGGTACATTTAAATTCAGAAGTGGTATACATCGAACAACATCAGAAAGCTTTGAATAACACTTGCATTCAAAGAAACGACATACATTATTCAATAATAATCTACACCCACCTATAAAATCATAACTACTTTATAAGACAACTTCATTGCAACTTTATTCGAAAATATTAAATCATTTTAAACAACATCATCATTACAAAACCATAAAATTACCTTGATTTAAAAGGTTGATATTCAGAAATTTGAAAAAAAAAAAACTAAATTAATCTTCAGATTATGCAAATCAAAGAATTTTCGGTTGAAGTTTTGGTGAGTGCTGTTGGAAAGAAGAAGACCGTGATATCATCTTCTTTTTAGTGGATCCCTTCTCTCTCTCTCTATCTATATATATATATATATAAGATGAGATTCAAATGATAACCCTCTTTATATGAGAACCACGTATATAAAATAAATATGGAGCACCAGGTAGGTTCAACTTTAATTAAAAAAAAAAAATCTCTTTTTATCCATTTGAAAAATATTGATTGTGTAAGATAACTTTAATTCTACAATTTTTGAGATATAACATAAAGCTGTACAATCTCTTATTAATTCATAATTATTCGTCCTAGATTCAATTTCTTTATGCATAACTTTAGAGGAATTGAAACTTGTTTCTATCCTTTGTTGTGGGTGGCGATTTTCATCAACGTTTACATCAACTTTTGGTGTTTTCGGTGACTAGATCGATGAGATGGATGGTGTTTCATGGGGTTCTGCAACACTTACATGGTTGTATCTAGGGATGTGTACCGGTCCAAGACCGAACTGGAACCGATTGGACCAGAAAACCAGAATCCCGGGTTTCCTTAGACCAAGGACCGGACCTGAAAACTTCTTGTCAGGACCAGACCGGACCTATTTTGGACCGGTTGGACCTGAATTTTTGATTTTTCCAATTTCTTTTCTAAAAAAATACTTATTACTTACAAAAAAAATATTATTTCCTTCTTATGTATTTTCTATTTAGAACATAAAATATAATGGTATATAAAACATAAATAAATTTTATAGTTCAACTAAAAGAAACCTTTATATATAGTAAACTTTTACATTAATTAACTAAAAAGTTTTCTTTTTCCAAGGAAACCGATCCAATGGGTCCGGACCTGAATTTGCCGGTCTTGGACAGGACTGGACCGGAAACCCGAAATCACTAATTTTCTCGGACCGAAGATCGGACCGAAATTTCCGGACCGGTCCAGTCCGGTCTTATTTCTGGGGACCGGTCCAAATTCCGGTCCGGACTAGATTATGCACACCCCTAGTTGTATTGACATTTTTGGTGTTGCGAGTTATGGTGGTACTATGGGTACGACAGGTTGTTTAACATTGCTACAGCGTTGGATCTATGAGTACTTCCCCCGATTTTTAGGCCACATTGTGATTGGTTGACCCTCGATGCCTCCACACCTTGTGCTCTTATGTGGAGTTTTCGTATTGAGCCACAAGATGGGGATCGATAAGCTGCATTTAGTTTACAACTTGATCATCTCATTGCTCAGGAGGTAAGATATTATTATTATATATGTTATTCTTTTGTTATATTAAATAACTTATTAGTTTAATAATTTAGTTTGTCATGCACAGGTTGAATGGTTTCCTTATGGTTAGGATTCACAGAGTGTTGTGCCTAGGACTTTGTACATGGGTACCATTTGCTGTCATTCATATGTTAAGCCGTACATGCCTATGCGTTGTATTCGTTAGTTAGGACGATGACAATGTATTCATCTTGCTCCTATTGTTCCTGTTTTCCATTACAGACAAGCTTAGGGGGATGTTTATAAGGTACAACATGGAGTTTGAGGCATTCTAACCTCTTGGTGTTCCTTCCCTCATTCGTCCATGCTATAGTTGCAATGTTTTCAGAGGTCAACGGTTTCTAAATCGTATCATGTAAGCCCGGATTATATGGCTTGGTACCTTACACATTCTCATCCTTGTGTACTTCCAAGAAACCGCCATCAGACATCACACATACCCACTAGGGTGGTGATAGAGGAGGTATCTAAAATTATTATTATAAATTTTTTCTTGTAACCATTGAATAAAATTTTAATTATTTTTTCGTAAGGAATTTGTATAATAATATTTTTTATATTTTATTCAGTGATTTCAATGTAGTGGCTGAACATGTATGTTGGAATAGTCAATGACTTAACATCGCATCGGAACAAGTATTAGGATCCTGATTTTGCTAGGGCATGCAATGATGCAGATGAGTTGATTGCCAGATGGAACCAAGCACTTTGCCCCGAACTACAACATGAGGAGGAGCAGGATCCAGACGATGATGATGAGTAGTAGGGGTGTGCAAAATTTTACGGTTTCAAATTTCCGGTCCGAAATTTTCCGATTCCGTTCCGAAAAATCGGAATTCCGATCAAGATTTTTGAAAACCGGAAAAACCGGACAGGATATCCGGTTTTTTAAACCGGAAACCGGATCGGATACGGAATGGATTTTTAAAAAATCAGATTTCGGATTTTTAAGGAAAACAAAATCCGGAATTCCGGTTTTCCGGATTTCCGATCCGGTTTTTAAGGGTATATGTGTAAATCTTTGAGAAAATTCTAGTATATAATTCGGAACCGGATATCCGGATTTCCAATCCGTTTTTTTTTTTCCGGATATCCGAATTTTTGAAATTCCCGTTTTTTCCGGAACGGAAACGGAATCAATTTTGTTGGTTCCGAAAATCCGGATATCCGAATTTCCGGATCGGAAAATTTCCGATTTCCGGTTTTGCACACCCCTAATGAGTAGCATAGTTAGTTGTAGTTTTCTTATTAGTTCGTTGTTACTGAAAGTGTGCACCAAAAATTATTATTATTGTTTTTGTTGTTGTTTTTATTCGCAATTATTATTAATAATGTTACTATTTGTATTATTATTAATGTTGTTGTTGCTAAATTATTATTCTTATTATTATGATTTATTGTAGCTATTACTATTATCATTGTTTTATGCTAGGTGTTATTATTATTATTATTATTATTAGTATTATTATTATTATTAATACTACTATCATTGTTATTATTAATGTTACTATTTAACTTTCTTGTTATTGTCAACGCTAAATATAGATTTGAACTACGGAGATGGCTAATTAGCTAGACATAATGTTTAATTTAGATTTACATGTGCTGTATCTGTTTGACGATTTATTAATGTGACAGATGCAACACTAGCTGCAACCTCATCTACTAATGCTTAAAAATTAAGCATCTTGCATTGCCTCCTCTATAAAATCTAGCATATCCACCCCCTCCTCAATGGTAAGTGTCCTACAAAAAGGATCAACCTCGTGTAATTACACTCCTCGGTTTTCCTGGTACCCCCTTATAAATGGAACAGGCTCATGGTATATCAATGCTCCAAGATGATTATGGTGTGGGTCCTATGAATATTGGGGGGATGATGAGTTGTTGAATGATATTGAACATGTCACCGAAGAACCTAATGAAAATGCCAAAAAATTTTATCGACTCCTTCAAGAATATCAAGAGCCGTTAAAGGTGAATGGAATGACTATGACTAAGCTGGAATACATTGTGAAACTTTTACACATGAAGGTTCTATATAATTGGTGTGACAGTTCTTTTGACAGTTTACTCAGTTTTGAACGCCAGGTATGGGGAATTGATCTTCCAGAATCTTATTACGAGGCTAAAAAACTCATTAAGGATTTAGGTCTTGATTACATAAAGATTGATGCTTATCAAAATGATTGTATTTTATATTGGAAAGAGAATGAGAATTTGAATGAGTGTCCCACTTGTGGTTTATCGAGATGGAAAAATGATGACAAAGGGTCCTTAAAGGGAACTAAAGTGCCTCATAAGGTTTTGCGATACTTTCCTTGCAAGCCAAGATTGCAAAGGTTGTACATGTCTACAAAAACTACTAAAGATATGCAGTGGCACAAAGAACAAATTGTGGATGATGACATAATGAGGCATCCTCGTGACTCATATGCTTGGAAATCATTTGATGACGAGTATGGTGAATTCGCAAAGGAAGCACGTAATGTAAGGCTTGGACTAGCATGTGATGGGTTCCAACCTTTTAATAATTCACAACACAGTATATGGCCGGTTGTTCTTATTCCCTATAATTTACCACCATGGGTTTGCATGAAACCTCATTCCTCTTTTTTGACTTTGCTCATACCAGGACCCAGTAGTCCAGGGAGGAATATAGATGTGTATCTCAGACCATTGATTGATGAATTGAAGGATCTTTGGGACAATGGGGTTGAAANTGGGACAATGGGGTTGAAAATTATGATGCCTTTTTGAAGGAAAATTTCAGATTGCGTGCATCTCTTTTATGGACTATCAATGACTTTCCAGCATATGGAGATTTGTCGGGATGGACAACTAAAGGTGGTTATGCTTGCCCCTGTTGTAATAAAGATACGAAACGCACGTCACTCAAGCACAAAGGTGGTTATATGCGACATCGTCGTTGGCTGCCACTTGATCATAAGTGGAGAAAAGATGCATCTTCTTTTGATAATAAGCATGAGAAAGGTCATGCACCGCAACCACTTACAGGGGATGATGTGCTGGGGCATTTTACTAGATTTACACACAAGTGAAATTCGGAAATAGTGAATTAAAACAAAGAAAGAAAAGGAGGGTGAGACTTGTTTGTATGTGGACAAAAAAAGCATTTTCCTTTGATTGCCTATTGGAGCAAATAAAAAATCCCGTCACAATTTGGATTTAGCACATTGAAAAGGAATGTCCTCCGATAATATTTAGGGAACCTTGATGAATATTAAAAATAAGACTAGGAGACCTATAAAAGGCTCGCATGGGATTTAATGAAAATGCGAGTGAGGAGCGAGTTTGCATCAAATTGTGAAGGAGATAAACTTGTGTTTGCCAGTGCACGCTACTCTTTGAGCACAACAGCGAAGGCTTGCCATATGTGACAGTTGCTACATTGTAATCTCCAGTATGGTATTTAATCAAATATTTCTCGTTGTTCAAAGATAATGGGAAAGAATTTCATTGTATGAAGAGACCATGGACCATCACGTTTTATTCCTTCTCTCGACATCCCTCTTCCTTTTTTTTTTCTTTTTTCTTCTCTTGCCCCTGTTCTTGCCCTCGGGGCTCTTGCCAACACCTGTGTGTGAGCCTTAGGTTGAGTAAGTTCGTCTTCGTAGAGACTTGATTGCTTAAACTAGGTCCTATTGAGGCATTTGAAACTAGTGAGACAAAATTCTACACATGTGATGCAAGCTAGCGATGGTTTTTCCTCCTCTTTTCGATGTCATGGTGCATTGGTTCATTCACTTAGTCTGCCGAAAGCAAAGATTACCGACCTGTAGCTCTCGGTGTGCTCCCGTTGAGAGGTAGGCTTTTTGATGGGTGAAATTTTGTTCAAGGTTATGCATGTCAATTTATTATCTATATGACACTTGAATTCAATAATTTTACTATGTATATTCGAACTTGCAGCCTATATCCGTAATAGAGCACATCCAAGGTGTATTGCCGAGGGTTATTCTACGAATGATGGCTTAACATTTTGCTCTAGATGCATGAAGACCGTTTACACCAAGTTTAAATCGTGTCAAGAAGGAATGACGAAAATGAATCATCAATGAGGCTGCCTTACAATCAACCTTGAAATATTTAAACCACATGGACGTTCTAAATGGAAATGGTGTGGCATGCAATCTTGATTTCAAGGATTTATGAAATGCCATTCATACATTCTTCAAATTGTGATGAACTAATCGAATTAACTAGTAGAAGTGTTTCAATATTACAACTTTTAACCACTTTTTAATTTATGAATTTGTGAAACCATTATTACGTATTCTTATTCTCTAAAAAAAAACCCATAGGGAGCACAAGTTAGAGCTACATAGAATGCCCAACAATTGAACAAGAGGCCCTAGCCCAATTTCCGAAATGGATACTTTCGCATGTAGTTTTCAATTTACGGTCCCTATGCTATTAATAGAAATTTCAATACTGTTTTCGGTAATATAGTGAATAAATTTCGTTGCATGGTGCGAAAGTTGACAGGTGATGGACAAGTTTGATGAATGATTTTTGGTATAACTTGGTTTGTGGTCCCTAATGGTTGTGACGCGTTATAGGTGATACATTGTGATTGTTAGATTTCAACGGCGTGACCGGTCAGAATTAGGAAAACTCAGAATTGTGGATGATGTTCGAGTGATGCACACTGACAAGGAAACTAGGGTGTTTAGGTTACATATATGAGTTGCAATATCCAGGAAGAAATTGTGTTTTTATCTTCAGTGCAATTGGTTTGATGTAGGAACACCCTGGTAGAGGGTATAAGGTAGAATGAAATGGACTGACTAGTGTAAATACTATGAGAACTTTTTGAAAACTGATGAAGTATTTGTTCCTTGAATCACACGTGGAACAGGTATTTTATCTCCAAGATCCAAAGAACATGGATGGGGACTTTGGGTGGAAAGGCGGCAACCGAGAGATTTTATAATGATATGCCAAGTGATGATTGTTTTACAAAGATGAAATTTGATGTAGAGTATGCATATCACCAGTTGAGAGTTGAGTGATTCTGAGAAGATGTCTCCTCATTTGTAACTTTTTCAGTCGGTGGAGTCCTTAGCCTACTAATGCGTGTGTGGTGGAGGTGAAAAGCTAGGTTGTTCAAATGTAAAAATTGGATTGAGGAAATTGATCAAAAGATGATGACTTCATTAATGATGGGAAATCGAAGTGTATGAGGAGTCATCGGAGGAGAAGAATGAACTTTGATTCTGACACTTGAAGTGCGATGATTATCTTTTTTTATGTTTTTATTTGAATTGTTCAATTTTTATTAACATTTTTTTCGGTAGACCTTCCTTTTGTAGACTCTGTCATTGACACTTGTCCACTTAATATTTGCTGCTTCTTAATTTCTGATAATGTGATTGGTTTATATTGGGGATATTTGTGTTTATTATATAAGACTCATATCCTATTTACTTCTTTGATTTTAATTATCCTGGTTTGTCTAAATTTTCTTTTAATAATTAGTTATTGTAATTTTTTAAGTCTTTTTTTAAAAAGACTACATAAGACGTGTTAAGACTTACAAAAATGGTTGGAAGAGCGTTGAAAAATTGTGGGTAATCGGATTATTGCTCCTGAAGACCACAAAGTTTTGAGTCAAGCAACCTTGAATAACAAGTTTGTACACAACAGGGTGAGTTAAATGAGCATATGAAGTTAATAACGTATTTTTCAAATGACCATTTGCTTTCTTAATCACTTTTGTTTGGTGGGTTATTAAGGAACCAAGAAAAATCCAATGAGGAAGGCAATCACAAGTCACAAGGACGTGAGTTGAACCAAAGATTTTTTGATGCAGTTGTTCATAGATAAACGACACATCGGTATTTTTGTTTGTTTGACATCTTTTTTTTTATAAAATAAAAGTTTTAATCTACTTGTTTTGTATATTATAATTTGAATGACAACGTGCTTATGTCCATTTGAACAAGGGAATCAGTCTCCTACATGACCTGATCAAACACGATGTGCAAGACACAAATGTTTCCACTCCAAAACGAAGATCTTGAAATGAATGATTGTGAAATCCGGAGGGTAGTCACAGGAAAACTTAATTATGTATGATATCCTCTATATAACTTTTTTATTTTTTTTTCTGTTCTAAAGTGTGGTTCATAGTTACTCTTTACTATATTTTAGATGTAGTTGGTAAGAGAAGCGGATGAGTCACCTAGCTGGTAGGATTGCTAAAGCAATCGAAGTGAATGAAGCTGGTAACCCTCACCCCCGACAGGTGCTACAATGACAACCGAAAAAGAGGGTAATCAGGAAACAATGAAGGCTTAAATGAAAGGTAACAACCACCGGTTGTTCCATCTTCTTTTGCAAAATTATTAATATGCATATTTGTAGACCTTATCCCCTCCTTGCTTTATTTTGGGGGGGGGGGAAGCAACAGTCACCAGAGGAATAGGTTATCGAGGGAAGTAAAGCTATGTGGTGGAGATGAAAATTAAAGGGAAAGGTATCAAAACTACAGTTCACATAACCTGAGGAAATTGATCGAGCAATGGGGAAAATGCACGACATTTGGTTAATGATGTTGGTCGCATATGAGGACAAGGAGCTTCCATTGAATGTAAACATTGGAAAGACATGCTTTTTCGTTGCGGTGATAGTAATGTGGAAGGAGAATCCAGGTAATAGTAGGATAGTGTAAGTTTATATGGTCTCATCTGCATAAAATTTATATTCCGACGACATTAAATATTCATCATTTCCATAATATGTTGGCTAGGATAATTGCAAATTGCCTTGAGTCAAGTCCAATACTTGAAGATTATGCCTTTGTTGTCGATCCCATGCAACGCCTATATAGGTCTGGAAGGTGGCGACTACATAACTACGACAAAAGTCCAAATGTGGGAACATCTGACCAAGAACGTGAGAAAAATCCCCCTCCCTGATCTTCCCTTTGGAGCATGGAAATATTGCATAAACCGGTTTGCATCCAAAGATTTTAAGTTAGTTTAATATACTATTACTATACTCTAGTCATTTTTTTTTTTTGGGGAATGTAAGTATGTTAAGTATGGACTATTGACCATCAGCCAGCTGCTAAACTTGTTGGCCAAACCTGCACTATCACACTATTCCCCCCGACCACCAGCATGCACATCCAAATCTGCCATAAACTAACCACATCCAAAATCTGCTGCTGACTTTTTTTCCCTGAACCAGTTTTGCCACCACACCGCAACAGGCACTCATGATGCGCTGCTAATTTTTTTTAGTTTTGTTATTCAGATTGTAAGTCAAAGGAACTCTAAAAACAGAAGTTGACAAAAGCAGTTATCCATACCACTGGAACAATTTGCTTTGTGCTGGTTGAGGTTAAATTGGTATGATGCTAAGTACTTAGTCATTTTTCATGAGTTAGGAATAAATTTATGTTTACAAAATCATAGTACGCAACTAAGATTTTTTTGACATGCTAGCCCAAGGAAAACAACCAATTGAAGCCATCTGCAGATGTGATATGGCTAATTGAGCACACACGTAAAATGAGAAAGGGACTTAGAATGCATATGCAACATCCAAAACAATTCATAGTATGTTTTTTTTAAAGTCATAATTTACTAAAATATATGTGAATATTTTAGTTTTAGCCACCTCTAATATCTTTTTATCACTTGTTTGTTGAATTTTTTGTTTAGGACAAACTAACATGTAGTTGCTGAGGTTTGGTGGATCCCATGACTCAAGATGAAATTTTGGTTCAATTTAGAACCAGATCTGGATATATTCGTGGAAAAGGTTACTGCTGTAAGAGGTTATCTTAATTAAAACAAAACTTGAGCAAAGAA
>PYUH01000245.1:1633129-1898355 GCA_016808085.1 Suaeda aralocaspica | reverse complement strand
AACCATTTACATGGTGGCTTAGTTCAAAATACAAAGGAGACTCTGCCAAAATTTATGCTCCACTTATTGATAGTATCTTCATAATTTTTAAATATTATCTTATGCATTCTCTTACTTATGAATTAACTCTTACCATTCTAATACATGCAGGGTTAACAAGATTCTGATCGCATTTCGTTATGAAGATGTTGAAGGTTAATTGCTAATTGTATGCGTAGCGCTTTTGGGTAGTAACATTGCTATAACTTTTGCTATTAATAGGAAAGTGAGAACATTCTAACATCAATTGACATAATGTATGTATTGGACTCTTTATGTAAATATGATCACATATTTTTGGTTTGTAATATACATATTCTAAATATATATATATATATATATATATGTTTTATTTGAAATTCTACTTTTGGAAGTGGTTGGATTATGTGCAACCAAAAGGTATATTTTCGTAGTATATATGGTTAAAAGATCGATGATTTTTCGCAAATAATGTTGTGACTTTGGATAAGTTTTTGCAACAAAAAATTGTTGTTGCAAAAAAATGTATGCTATATGATATTTGATACGTTTAGTAACGACAAAAGTTGTTGCAAAAGACAAGTACCATTAGAAATGACAACATTTTGCAACACCAAAAGTCGTTGCAAAAAGAAAACTAGCAAGAAAAGATTAACTTTTGCAACGGAAACTGTCGTTGCTAAACAAGATGTATTGCAACAACTATTGTTGTTGCGTAAGACCGTATATATGTCGTTGCAATAAATAGTACATTAAATTGGGATACAGGTGTTTTTGGCAACGACATTTTAATTGCAACGACAGAAGTCGTTGCAAAAACAGTGTTTTTTTGGCAACGAAAAAAGTTGTTGCCAATGCTTTCGCTACAGCTATACCCGCAACGACCTTGCAACGACAAAAGTCGTTGCTAAAGCTATTTACAACAACGACTTTTGATCTTTTGCAACGACTTTTATCATTGCAATAAATGGATTTTCTTGTAGTGTATTCCATGCGTATGCTTAAATACACAATCACACTGATCAACCTCAAAATCCCATCCCTTATATTACACGCCTCAACCCAACAAGCTTCAAACAATACATTGACACTTGACCCAATAAGTGCACTTGAGCTGGAGAACCAATATATTCAATGTCAATTCGGCGCATAGAACTTTCTAAAAAGTTCTTTATTTGGACAATATGAACCTTGATTTCGTTGTGTATGTTCTCAAACAATGTGTCAGCTGAACATGTTGAATTGTGAATCCACTACTTGATATAAGAGTGTTGACTTTCAATATGCCAGTTTGTCACTTGGCCATAAAGTTTCACTTTGTTGGTCCATGCTTTCACAAGCATCTCTTTGTACATTAACCATTCTTTTTTAGGTACTTCTCAATGTATGTGGGCTCGTTAGGTATCAGTTTCATCCAAGCCTCTACCGGTTCTTTCTCCCTAACCAATACCATGTGGTTAACAATTTTTCCATGTTAGTCTCATACTATGTCTATATGGCCGACTGTACTAAGTCCTGCCAGTCGCCCCTTTGGAATTCTTTCCCCATTGCTTTTCACTTTGGTCTTACCACTCACCCAACTGTTTACATCCATATATATATGTGCCAAAGGCATAGAATATGAGCAGATGAGAGAAATATATCAGCAAGTGGCGTCATTAACGCAAGCTCCCTATCAGCGATAATGACATTTGGCTCACCCCAGACCCAACAAGAAAGCTAATATGCTCAAGCAACCATTTATAATTGCCTTCGCCCTCTGTTTTCAACAGTGCCCAACCAAGAAGAAAATTCATATTTGTTGGTGTAACCCCAATGAGCTCAATCATTGGATACTTATATCTGTTTGTCTTATAAGTGGAATCTAAGAAAAGAATATATGTGTGTGTAAGCATGATACTGATCGAAGTAGGGTGGGCTATGAAGGTATGAGTAACGGTTCCTTCTTCAATTCATCTGAATGGAGCCAAAACAAGTACCGGTATGGCATAGGCTATTGCGCACCTAATCGAAAGTAACCTACAACTTTAACTAATACAAAGGGCCTTTAAATTTGTCGTTATCTAAGACACTGATTACTAATAAAACAGAAATTAAACACGAAAATATATCAATAACTAAGCCTAGGACATCGGTTCATCACGAATCAATCAATAAACCGACTAATAATTAATTAACAAATTAATGACTTTCTGAATTAAGGCACACTAATTCTCTCGAATCTAGACTTCTTCAAAACTCCGCTAATGGCTCTCTCTCTCACTTAGACCCGTTTCGCTTATTATCCATGTGATTTAATTGTGGTAATCTTACCTCTCGGCATCGATTTCGGCAATATCAAACTAATAACCAAACTTAGCCAGAATTTAATTGAAAGCAATATAAACTGATAATAATAATAGGAATTCATAAACAACATAAATCATGCTAATCAATCATCAACCAAAACATTGAAAATTAATCCATGGATCCCCTAGCCTTAGAAACTAAACTACTCACACATATTAAAAACTATGAAAAAGAAATCAATAATAGAAACTAAAACTGAAAACATAATTAAAAAATTGAACAAACTAATTAATATGAATTAAACAAATTACTAACAAGAATTCTAGAGCATAGATATTAAATCTAAAACGATTAACTAAAGCTAAAACTAATACTAAGAACATAAACTAAGAACATAAATTAAATAACAATAAAGGAAGAATTGAATGAAAACCTAGGATTATATTGATTGAATTAATGAATGAATGAACACCAGATTATTTTCCTAGAGAGAGAAAAATATGAAAACTAAGCCCTAAATATAATAATTCGTACCTAGCCTTAAAATAGGAATTGTATATATACATTAGCAAAAGCAAGTCAAAAATTCCCGAAAAGCGCATAAAAATCACTCCGCCCAGGCACCCAGGCATAGTACGCTCGAACCGAGTGCATTGCACTATACCCGGGCACACTGCTGCCTAGGCCCCGGGCCTTCTCACTTTCTCGTTGACTTCAAATCCCGACTTCTTTGCTTGAATTAAATTTGCAATTCACGTCCTAACTATCCTTTGGCTTCTTAAAATAGTTAAGGCCTTTTAAGAATTGCCAGATGCCAAAGATAACGCGAAAACCAATACAAATGCACCAATTCCTGCAATATTTAGCAAACTGAAACACAAGGCACTCAAAGCAACCAAATTAGTATAATCAGGCTCAAAAGAGCCTTGTTAGAGCCAAGTAATGAGTACTAAATGTACTTATCAAATTCCTCCAAGCCAAACCTTTGCTTGTACTCAAGCAAATTAAATAAATCAAATAAACAATGACCTCACCCCATAGAACTTTACAAAATAAGATCACTGAAGCAATTCCAATCATGTAAGTTCCTTTACCAACCTATCAAAATTCCTTGATCGCCATCCAATTAAATCAAAATCATAAAGCCAACTATTTAAGAAATCAGAGTCGATGACTAGAACGTCTCGCAAGGTGTCACTCCACACATTTTTGTTAAGCATATAAACAATGCAGCTCACCCTTACCTCTCAACCAAGAGACAATACATAATATAAATGCAAAATGTATTTAAATGCAATTTTGAGAACCTTATCCCACATCTCGCACTTCATGCACGTGTTTAAGGGTATTAACTCAACCTAATACAAAGTCGACTCAAAATGCATGTAATACTCACTAACTTTGGCAATTGAATTACTTCACAAGAACTAAAATATGCACATGCCGATCAAAAAGGTCTTTATTAACTTGTAACATGGCTAGGGTGATGGGTAGGATAAATTTGGGATAATGTAGTGGAAATGCGGGTTTTACATCAACAACATCTCCAACATTCAACTCCAACCAAAACAATTCTTTTGAAATTCACATCACACCATGAAACTTATAAATAAACTACACATCTAATTATTCACAAGCTTACTTTTTTTTTCTTTACTTTCACTTGTTTTGTTTTTGATTTTCATATTTTTCATTCTTTTCAACATTTTTCAATTTTTCCAATTTTCAAAACTTAGGTTCAAAACTCTTAATGAATAGCCTTTTCTAAACAAGATAAAACAGACAAAGTAATCACACATACATAATTGGGCTTGGTATAAGATATAAACTTTAATTTTTCATTGCATTAACTAGCTAAGACATTGGTATGCACAACCTTAATGTGAAACCTATTATTAAAACCTTATTAAACAATGATTTCAACATGTCTTTTACCAACAATCCATCAACAATAATTCCAACATTTGCATAACAACAACATAACAACTCCGAAATTCTCGCAAACCAAGCTTGGACATACATAGATAAAATAAAGCACGACCAATGGGGTTGTAATATGGCTAAAATGCAAATGAAGGATAAAAATCTCAAAACAAGGGATAAAGGGAAAATATTTGATGGAATGCCTAAAATTGAAAAATCTGAAAGCTCCTAAAGAAATGAAAACCTTTTATCATTCGCGATATGAAACATACCAAAGCCAAGCAACCAGAGTCAAAAGGCAAAACATGGATCATACAAGCACAAAGAACTAAGCACAAAAAAATGAAATAAGCATTTAGTAATGTATGTCGCTCAAATCCTCCCATTCTCTTTAAAGCCCATACTCCACACTTGGTATATTGGCAGGATAAGAAATGGCTTTAAGCTAAATCAAGTTTAAGTCCAAGTCCAAGTTGGCAATTCCCTAAACATAACTCATCACATACCCAAATCAACCAAAAAACTTTTAAGAAAAATGCGGGGCATAGGGAAGTCACCATCTATTCAATTATACATATTCATCATCATTCAATCAATTAAAAACTAAGAAAGTATTAAAAACTAGTCTATGAAAGCAGTACTTTTTTGTTTGTCATTTGTAAACTCATACTTCTAACAAGTAGTACACACCATATGACTATCCTAAGAAAGCAATAAACACACACCAAAAATCAATAAAATCTAAACTAAGAAAGAAAATAAAACTTACCTCCCCTAAGCCGGACTCAACAATGTCCTCAATGCTGAAGGGAGTAGGGACTATTGATGTAGTGTCTATTTGTTTATTTTTTTCATAGTTTCTTTAGTTAGTTTAGTTAATTTCCCTTCCTTTTTTATGTCCTTTTCCCTTTATTTTATTAGTTTTTAGTAAATCCCATTCTCCTACATTTATATAGATTTTATGCTTGTATTTGTCTTGTTTTGTGTGTTGTCTCCATTTTTGTAGGACCTTTTGTTAAAAATTGGAAACCGAGGCAACATTCTCCCAAGAACTTATGAAATATGTAACAAGGAATTACTTATTGAAGTCTTGGCCTAGGTGATTTGATCTTTTGCTTTGCGAGACCGCAAGCCATGGCTCGGCGACATAGTCAAAGCTCCTAGCAGCCCCAACAAAAGAAGCCCACTCCTTTCTTTTCCCCCACTTGGCTAAAAAAATGAAGTAGGGGAAGTACAGAACAGGGGGTTGCGGCTGCACGGTACCGGGCATGCGGCCGTATGCCCCTGTTTCGTACAAAGTTGAACTTTACTTCTTGCTCTTCCCACTTTCTTAGGTCTTGTTTTGTTTATATATTCACTTGTAAAGCAGTTAGTTAGATATAGTTAGAAGTTAGTATAGGACAATTAGAACTCTTTAAATTCTCTCTATATTAAACTTGTATTCATTTTGATTAGTGACTTAGTTCTTTAGTGACTTAGTTCTTTAGTGACTTAGTTCTTTAAGAATTCAACTAGCTTTAATTCAATCTCTTTTAATTCAATTCAACGTTTGTAATTCAAAATTCTTTGGTTCTTGTTCTTAGTTTCATTATCCATTCAAGGTTAGTTGGTTTCATGTTCTTGGTTTCATGTTCTTGGTTTGGTTTCTTGGTTGATCATCTTTGTACTTGGGCATCATTGGTATAAGCTTCAAGATTATATAATTCAAGTTTCAAGCTTCATAGTAAAACTCTAAACTCTTCTTTAATTTCCATTTAATTTTCATACTTTTTAACTATCTTTGTAATAATATTGATAAATAAACAAAGCTCTTTCCCTTTTTGATAGAAATTGTTATTTTAGTTAATAATCCATTGTCATAACTTATTTCTTTGATATAATTTGTCATAATGAATTAAAATATGTGTTTTAATAGTAAAATGTGTAGTAAGTAGTTTTAGTGCTAGGGTGTGGGTGAAACTCTCATCACCTTCATGACTTAAGTAGGTTCTTAGTAAAAACCGAGCTTGGGGGTGACTGGAGTTGTTACATGGGGTTATCAATCACGTAGTCTATGATTTGCTTCTATAGATGTCGTCTTAGGTTCCTCAACAAAGAATTGAGATATGAAGTTGAGTGAAGACTCCCCATGTTTGATTAGTTTGAAAACCAGGAGAATAGGTGTTCAAGTTAAGAGGCGTTATTAGTCTTCGTGAAAAAGTGCTTTGGAGCCTTTTTATTCTCACGCCATGAGAATAGGCCGTGTTCATAGTTCTGCTCGTCATGCTAGCTCGAGAGAGTAGATATGACTCTTAGAACGACTTCCCCTTGACATTTTCCTCTACGTATGGTTTGACCTAGGAATCCGCGCCTTCATGTAGGAAATGAGCGGTGTATCTCTTACTTTAGTCGTCTTTAATTTTAATTTCAAGTTAAAATAAATCAACATTAGTGACAATCTTACCTTTAAGGCAAAGACGACTTAAATTTACTCATTAGACCACCATAGTGTGAAAACCTTTATCTCGTGGGATTCGATCCTTACTTGCCCTTACTAGTTGCCTAGTGAGCTTTGTATGGTTTATCTATGGTTGCCACTTCGACAGGCTATCAAATTTTGGTGTTTTTACCTTGGATAAATCGGTTTTTCATTAAGTAGTTTTCTATTTATGAGATTTTTGTCATAAATCCAACTTCCTTCCTTATTTTCTTGTTATTTGCATACTTGTCATTGCTATCTTCTTGCTATATGCTACGCCAATCACAAGGAACTCCTACCACGCCATTTATTCCGAAAATTGAAAAAAAATTACGTGGTTTACGGAGACTTGTTCACGAATTCGGTGAACTTGTAGAAGGAGGAAACTTATTTGAATCCGATTAGATATATCAGAGGAAATATTACCACAAATGTCTCTCAGGGACTTTGGCCACCCTGGGGCTTTTGAGTTACGTAGTGGGATTTCATTACACGCTAAAACAACAAACAATCATGAATTCAGCCGTCACTTGATCCGGATGATCAAGGATGCTCAATTTAGAGGATGTCCAACAGAATGCCGCTTTGTGAATTTGGATAACTTCCTAGAACTTTGTTTCATGCTGAAACATAACTACCCCGACACGACGTTACCAAGGCACGATGTTTCATGGTGAAACATATCCATATGCATAGGTTTCAGTTTTCAATAAGGGACGAAGCTAAATTATGGGTACGATCATTACCTAAGGGATCACTAAAAGCATGGGACGATGTTACCAAGGCATTCTTGGAAAAATATAGTCCTCCTAAGAAAACCTCGGATCTTAGGCGAAAAGTCTCAAATTTCGACCAAGACGATGATGAAACTTTGGGAGAGGCATGGGAACACTTTAAGGATATCCTATGCTCATGCCATCACCATGGTTTCAATGAATGGTTGGTATTCATGAGTTTCTTGATGGTCTTCTTCCTAGCTCAAGGGCTAACCTTGATGCCGAGTGTGGACGCCAACGAAAAAAGCTACCTCTAAAAAAAGTTCAAGTAGCCATCGAGGAGGCTGCCAAATTGAAATTCTGCTTGGCACTCCACAATAAGGCTTTGATTAAGAAAGTGAGCTGCTAAAACTGATGATTTTCAGGCGCTCAACTCTAAATTAACCTTCTAGCTAAGCAACTAGAAAAAGCGCACTTCGCTTCTTCTAGTACTCCTTCACAAGTAATGTCTTGTGAAACGTGTGGCGGTAATGACCACACGTCTTCTTATTGTGTTTCCACTATGGAAACGATAGCCTATTCTCTAGGCTATAATAATGAAGGTTGCAACCCCCAACTTAATTCAAATTATAATAAGGGTGGTGGTCCTCAATCAAACATTCAACGACCACCCCTCAGCAACAAACCAGCTTATACCAGCCTCCCAACTTTAATCAAGGGGGGCCTTCTCAACCTCGACCTCCTTACCCTCCTCCTCCTCCAAAATCGGGATTAGAACATGTGTTGGAATCATTTATAAACCAACAACTTAAGGCTAATACCGATTATGAGAGGAAAGTAGATGACCTTGCTGCCTTGGTTCAGCAAATGAAAGCCCATTATAATAAAATGATAGAATCCCAACTTGCTCAAATTGCTCATCATGTTCCCGGGGCAAACAGTTGTGAACCCGAGGCTTTGGAAAAGAGTACGATGGTTCGGTTATGGTTGAAAATCACCAAAAAAATGGTGAAGGGGGTGCCCCAGTTCTTGATGATGCTCACTTTGAAGTCGAATTAAGCCCGACCAATCAAAGTATTAGCAACGAGGCACCCCCGATAATCTTAGAAAAGGAGCAAGCTAAGGCTCCATTGAAACCTCATATGTAATAACCCATATTTTCACGTATTTTAAGGGATTAATTTTGCATTTTATACGCATGATTTTATTAATTCTATTGAAAATATGTATTAAATAAGAGTATTAAACGAAAGAATTTAAATAGATTTTAATGAAAATAATTATTTTGTGTTTATAAACTATATTTTATGTTATATAAAATATTTAGAAAAGTTTCTAAAAATAGAATTTTTAGAGTTTCCTAAATTATTTGAAGGCAAGGGCATAAAATTAATTTCAAATATTTACGATAATTATGGGCTTTCACTAAATACTATTTTGGGGCCTATAAATACCCCTTAAAACCAAATTTTTAGATTTTATTTTGCAAATTGTTGATTTAGGATTCCAAAATCTAGAGAGAGAAAGAGAGAAAAAAGGGGAGAGAAAGAGAGGAAAGTTCCAACAAAAAGCAAAAAAATTTTGTTTGGTTTTTGCGAAGAAGAAAATAAAAATTCTTGTGCCCTTGCCGGAGCCCCGTAGGACCCACCTGTTGCCAGAGTCGCAGCCTCTGCAGCCTGCCGGCTCCCTTGCTCCTCCCCTCTTGTGGTATTTTCAAACCCAATATAAAAAAAATTTCTTCTTCTTTCTTTTTGATTGAATATCGCAAATTCATGTTTATATTTATGATTAATCATGTTTTTATAAGTTTCAATCATGTTTTATGAAGTTATGATTTATTTTAAAGCATGAACTAATTTGTTGTTCTTGAANCTAATTTGTTGTTCATGAAATTTTAGAATAAAGTTTATAAAGTTATGAAACTCTTGAATGTTATGAGTTTTAAAGATTTAAACTTCAATATTATGATCATGAATTGTTGTTGGGTGAAATTATGATTATTTTATGAAGTTTAGATTGATTTTTAAAGAATTTAAACTTGAATTATTGCTGTCCAAATTTTGAAACCATGAAAATTAATAGAATAAATATTATGAACATGTTTTGGCTTATGAAAAATTATTTTAAAGCATAGATTGGTTTCATAAAGTTGTTAGTAGATTGTGAAAGATTTTATGATTAATTTATGATGTTTTTATGAGTTTTTAATGAGTTTTATATGAATAAACAAAGCTGTAAATTTTTATTACCAATTGCTTATGCCCAATAAAATAATAACATGTAATATTGAGACATACATGTTTTTAATGCATCTAAGTATTGTGTATTGATCCTAGAACATGACTATAGTGTTTTATGATAAAAATATGATATTTAGAAAGGTTATAGAGTGGTTGTAAGGAGGTTTACAAAGCTTCCATTTTTAGAAAATTATCGAAAATCAGATGTTTTGCAATAGAAAAATTAAAGTAAAGTATGTAATTGAATAGAGACCATATAGGGAATGTTTTGGACAAGTTTGCAATGTAGAAAGTTTGTTTGGAGTTTTGTTGTAGAACTAAGTCAACATGGTTTTTATTAGTTTCGGAATTCTCTATGTAGAAAACTTTCAAATAGTTGACTTTTAGGAGTTGTGGCGGATCACCACTACTTTACAAGGTACATAAGTACTAAAGTCAAACATATATAAGGAATAGAATTCATGCTTGGTTGATCTTTAATGTTATGTTATGTTGTTGTGCTTGTTTGGAATGTGAATTGACATGCATGGTAAGTTTTATTAGAAGCATGATTTTATATTATTTTGACATTCCATGTTTTTTTTTGGCTATATAAATTCTACAAGATTTAATTGGAATGTTATGAGCAGTTTAATTTGGCCAATAGCTTATTTATGATGAAACGAAGTTATTTAAGTTGGTTAGTTATTTAATCAACAAGAAAAGTAGTTTGTGAATTTTTATTTACATGATTAAAAGAAGTTAATGAGCAATTATTTATACATGTTGCCAGTCATAGTTAACGTGTGGTCAAGGTTTCTTTCAAAATTCTGAAAAGTGTCTTGGAGAACTTTGGTACAACGTTGAAGATGAGTACAACATTCCATCCAGCAACATATGGACAAATAGAGAGAACCATACAAACATTAGAAGACATTCTAAGAGCTTGTGTAATAAACTTTCAACGGAATTGGGAGGATCACTTAGATCTAATTGATTTTTCATACAACAATAGCTACCATGCAAGTATTGGCATGGAACCTTTTGAGGCTTTGTATGGAAGGAATTGTAGAAGTCCATTATGTTGGAGTGACATAAGTAAGACAGTGATTCTTGGACCTCAAGAGATTTAAAAAACCATAGTTAAAATAAGGGTAATAAAAGAAAAGATTCAGGGAGCACAAGATAGACAAAAGTCTTATACGGACCAAAAACGCCAAGAAGTTGTGTATGAAGTTGGCGATATGGTGTTACTTAAGGTATCACCAATGAAAGGAGTAATGAAATTCGAAAAAAAGGGAAAATTAAGCCCAAAATATATAGGACGCTATGAGATCTTGTAAAGGGTTGGAAAAGTGGCCTATAAGTTAGCATTACCAATGGAGTTGAGCAAGGTTCACAATGTCTTTCATGTGACTTCACTATGAAAATATGTTCCAGATGAATCACATGTGTTACATCCTGAAAAAATAAAGTTAGACCAGAGTTTGACCTATGAAGAGAAGGCAATTAAGATTCTTGATAGTAAGGTCAGGGATACTCGTAGGAAAAGTGTCAAATTAGTGAAGGTGTTGTGGTCCAACCAAGAAACCGAAGAAGCTACTTGGGAGGCTGAAGATATAATGAGAGAAAAGTATCCAGAGTTATTTCAGGTTAGTAGGTAGAGTCATGGGGATGTAACTCGGTTCTTAAGGGGGGTAAAGTGTGATATTTTCTCACCTGGTAATTCGATTTTATAGGCATTGTCCCCTATTTTGCTCAAGATTTTGAATGGTCCATCACACCTAGGCATTAGCTTTCTTTTCCTTTGATTAGGAAACTTTTCCTTCCTTAGACGTAAACATACTAAATCACCTTCCTTGTATGTGTGTTGAACTTCTTTCTTATTAGCTCTTGTCTTGTAGATATCATTCACATGGTCAATTCTTACTCTAACCTGTGCATGTAACTTCTACATGTATTCAATTTTAGATAAAGCACCTTTATGAACGATCTCACCTTTGGGAATAGCCACGAAATCAATTGGTAGCTTGAGATTGACTCCATAAACAACTTCAAAAGCGGGTGAATGCTTAGTTGCATATGTAGGAGAACGATTATAAGCAAACTCTGCATGAGCTAACTTCAAATCCCAATCTTTTCGTGTCTTGGTTACCAACCCACGAAGTACCACGCCTAGTGTTCTATTTTTTTACTTCAGTTTGACCATCTGTTTGTGGATGATAAGAAGTACAGAAGAGTAATTTCGTCCCTATCAAACGCCACAATGATTTCCAGAAATAACTCATGAATTGCGTGTCCCTGTCACTCACAATTGTTTTTGGCACCCCATGTACCCTAACAATGTCTCGAAAATACAGGTCTACAATATTCACAGCATCATCATTCTTGTGACAAGGTATGAAATGAGCCATCTTTCACTAGTAGAAAAAATGGATTTTGCTGCGCCAAATTTGCTGCGGTTTTTTGACATTTTTAAAGAACCGCAGCAAATAATAGTTGATGATTTCAACACAAAATAATTTTCTGCGGTTAAAGTATTTACTGCGGTTGTTTATTCTATTTGCTGCGGTTGAACCACAGCAAATAATCCAACAACAATTAAAAAGCTTCAGCCCAAGCCCAGCAATAAAAACCCTATTTTAACCCACTTCCTGTATATACCTGGCCTCCCCGCTTTTCCTTCTTATTTTTGTCCTAACCCTTTCCTCAAACCCTAACCCTTCAATCCCCTTCTCTCACTCAATGTCGCCTCTTACCCTCATTCCCCTTCTTTCTCTCACTCAATCTCGCCTCTCCCTTCATTCTCCTCCTTTGTATCACTCATTCCATGAATTTCGACTTCACATTGAAGAAACGAATCGAAGAGCTTCAATCAAATCTAGGTTTGGCGAATAATGAACTCGAAAATGCTAAACGATTCAAGGATAATACTAGAGGTTTAATTAGAGGTTTGGCGAATAATTAAAGGCTTCGAAGTTGAATTGTCGATGAGCGAATCTTCGAATCAAACCCTAGAGGTTTAATTTCTGTCTTTTTTAAGCTAATTTGTTAGACTTTAGGTTTGAATTTGCGATTTTTTTGATGTGATTTTCGTTTATTTGTTTGAGTTTGAATGTTAAAGCTAATTCGTTGATTTTTAGGTTTGAATTTGTGATTTTTTTGATGTGATTTTCGTTTATTTGTTTGGATAATACCTCACAGACGGGTACATATCTGTTACACTTTTCTCGATTGACACCTTTGGTTTTGCTTCACTTGTGTGTTGGCAATGGGGAGCTATTATTTATTAATTTCAGATATTACTTGCAGGAGGGTCGTTACTTGCAGGATTACTCTTGAATGGTTGGCTCTCGAAATTGATTATAACTTATGGTGTTTTAGAAGAATCAATAGCAAAATGGACCCTTAATCTGTGTAAGATACTAAGAACTTAATTTTGGTTAAGCTTGCCTGTCTATATCAAACACAAACACTGCTAAGGATTTTATATCATTGATCATTTTTGTATCTTTTATTTGCAGTGTTTTACTCATCAGAATAATCACTAATGGCTTATGCTTGTGACTTTTGGTGTGCCATTTTGTGCAACAAGGTTAGCTAGGTGCCTAGGTCTTGGTAGAAAACGACTTTAAAAATGTTCTGTTTAATTTAATTAAGAGGTAGCCAATGATCTCCATTTTAAATTGTCTAGTTCTTTTGTTGCTCTTTTAGATTGATGCTTTTGCAATTAAGATCGAATGGATCCCTGGCTTTACGGAACTAAAAACAGCTCTTGACTGCTTTGGCTTTCAGTTGCATTCTTCTTCCCATGTGGAATCAAGTTTTGATGGTAAGTTATCTCTACCTTTTTTAAGTCAACTGTCAACTGTATTGGCTCCTATATGTTTTTCTGCATATGGTATAACATATTCTGGGTAAAATGCACGTGTGATCTGTCTGTTTTTTCTGTTTCTTAAGCTATTACTTAACCTCGCTGTGCTATCTCTACTATCCACGAGCATAAACTTTTCGTATTTATGAAAATTCTTATCACGACTCAGTTTTTGTCAGCTTCTCTTTATAGTTTTGTTGGAAGCAATGTTCCTTTCTAATCCCTTCTGTTTTTTTCGATATCTCTGGATATATTGTTTACACACTCTTTAAACAATTGAAATATAGAGTACAATATTGCAAGTTTATTTAAGGGATCTTTTAAGTGTTATTACCTATTGCTCCTTCACAGATTGAATGGCTTATTTTAGACCTTGCAAATACATGTGTTTTGCAACTTTGTAAGTACTTGTTATATATACTTTTATTATAGAGATCAACTGGCATCTGGAATAACAAGAGTAAATATAGTTTACAAGTGGCAACAAAACAATAGGACTAAACATTGTTCTGAATTTATTCGTGGAATTGTGAGATAAGGTTTATGTAAGATTCTTTTTCCTACCTTTAGCCACTGACTCTGTTTTACCTCTGTTAGTTTGTCGAATGGAGTTGATAAAATATTCTGAGTGTTTACCATAGAAGGGCTCGTGGGTATTGGCTTTCACTCCCTATAGAATGGTCTTAACTCAATTATTGAGCTATGTTTAATGCTGCTGTTTATTATTCTCCCGATTTCCGTTGGCTTGGTTGCATATGTTAGATGCTAAGCAATCTTTTTTAAGTGACCTTATCTAGTAGATCGACATTTGATTGTCACTGTCTACAATTTAATTATCTTCATTTAGATGTAGGGTGTATTGTTAGTTTTACATTTCCTTGCTGAAAAATTCTCTGCCTTCTGTGTTTAATATCTTATCAATTTGAATTTCCAAATGTATAAATTTGTTTTTTTCGTAACTGTAAAAGAAATATTTTTCCCCTAATTTCTTTTCCTCACAAAAGTTTGTTGACAAGCAGGCTCTGACCATAGAGGACCACCGCCTAATATTAGAGCATGGATCAAATTTGCAGATGCTTGTTGTCAAGTAAGGTATGCAGTTGCATAAATTTCAAAAGGGTGTTAACTTTGAATTTGTGGTGCTAATTTGAGAAGAAATGTTAGTATTTGCATGCTAGTCTAATTGCAATGAGGGGATACAGATCTGGTAAAAGTTAGTGGTTTATTAGGGAGACAATATTAAAAAATGAAAACATTTGTGTGCTGAATAATCGATAAGTAGCCCTCATTCTTGAATCAAAACCACAAGTCCTTGCTATACTTGGATTTTAAATCACTTACTTGGTTTCTAATCGATAATGTTTGTAAGCCTTGGTTTCTAATGGGTTATAAACAAGTGAAGCAGGTGAATAAATCAAAGCAATTGCAGCCTGACATATAGTTGACTCTAATATGAAAAATACTAAAATAAATCATATAACTATCATCTTCATTTCAACCCATGTTAGTGAATAGTGTAACTTGTTTTTTATTTTGTGCAACTTAAGAATAAACAGAAAGCTGTAGGTACAGCATTAAATCTTTTTAAATTGTTGCATATGGAGATAATTTCATGGTCAGGATTTTTCCTGTTAATGTTAGCATCATTTGAGTTACTAAATCATCTTGTATTCCTAAAATTTGATTATTACTGGGTTACTACTCATTTTCTACTTTTATTTTTGACAATTTTTTTACATTGAGATACACACAGTTGTTGTAGGGGCTGCTATAGGTCAGGCTTGCCTGCTTCTTTCTGCTGGAACCAAAGGAAAGAGGTTTATGCTGCCACATGCCAAAGGTCCAGCCCTCTAATTGATAGAAGTGTAATTTATTGAAAAAATTTTCTTTCTGCTGTATTTTTTTTTTTGAGATAGAAGTGTAATTATATTGAAAATAATTGATTCTATGTATGTATAACATTTCAGCTTCTAATTTTGCTTTAAAATGCAAAAAAAAAAAAAAAAAAATTATTTTTTTTGGGTGCTTATTTTCTGCGGTTATTCACAAAACCGCAGCAAATAAGTGATTTTTTTTTGGTGGGAAACTACACTAGTCCATTTTTTTTTTTATGTTGGTTTATTGCTGCTGCTCCAAGTGCTGCGGTTCAGATACCCCTAAAATAACCGTAGCAAAAATAGATTTTTGTACTAGTGTTTGAAAACCTGTCAACCACAACCATTATAGCATCCTTTTTCCTTGCAGTTCTGGGCAAACCAACTATAAAATCCATAGATATATCATCCCAAGGGGCTTCTGGCACTGGCAATGGTGTGTAGAATCACTAATGGAAGGATGCCTTTGCTTTTTGACAAATAGCACACTGTGAGATAACTGGTTCAACATCTGCAATCATTCTAGGCCAATAGAAATGTTCTTGTAACATTGTTAATTTTTTTTAATGCCAAAATGACCTGCAATTCCACCCCCATGAGCCTCTCTGACGAGCAATTCACGAATACTACACTTAGGGATGCAAAGTAGATTCCCCTTGAATAAAAATCCAGCATGTAGCACATAAGACCCCATTGACCCCTTCGTAATTTGTGAATAGATAGGACCAAAATCGCCATCTTACTCATAGTATTGTATAATTAACTCCAAACCAAGCAATTTGAAATTAAGAACAATAATTAAAGCATACCTCCTTGATAGTGCATCAGCAACCGCATTAGATTTGCCTTCTTTATAATTTGATGAAAAGTGAATAGATTGCAAAAATTCAACCCACTTATCATGTCTTTGATTGAGTTTATGTTGGCCATTGATATGCTTCATAGCTTCATGATCGGAATGCAATATAAAGTGACTTGGTCACAGATAATGACTTCAATGATCCAATGCTCGAACAATAGCATATAATTCCTTGTCATAGGTAGAGTAGTTCAATCATGCTCCATTCAATTTCTCACTATAATAAGCTATGGGACGCTTACCTTGAACCAACACTGCACCAATTCCCACGCCACTAGCATCTGTCTCAACTTCAAAAGGTTTCGAAAAGTCTGGTAAGGCTAGAATAGGAGCTTGACAAAGCAACTTCTTCAACAATTCGAATGCCTTTTGTGCATCTTTGATCTATTCAAACTTCTCTTTGTTCTTCTTAATACACTCAGTCATAGGAGCTACTATAGAAGAGAAATTCTTCACAAATATTCCATAGAAAGAAACTAAACCATGGAAAGCACGTACCTCAGTTACAGATTTCAGAACTGGCCATGTTTTAATAGCTTCAACTTTCGAAGGATCAACTGAAATACCATCCTTAGAAACAATGTAGCCTAGAAACGTCAAACTAGTCACCATGAACTGGCACTTTTCGAGCTTAGCATACAACTTCTGCTTCCTCAAAGTTTCGAGCACTTCTCTTAGATGCTGCAGATGATCTACAACACTTACACTATACACCAGTATATCATCCAAATAGACAACCACAAACTTCCCAATGAAAGGCTTCAAAAATTCATTCATTAGCCTCATGAAAGTACTAGGAGCATTAGTAAGACCAAAAGGCATAACTAACCATTCATAGAGACCTAGCTTGGTTTTGAATCCTGTCTTCCATTCATCACCCTCTTTCATTTGAATTTTATGATAACCACTCCTCAAATCAATCTTAGTAAACACTTGTGAACCAAATAATTCATCTAATAAATCATCTAGATGAGGAATAGGAAACCTGTATTTGATGGTGATGTTGTTCAAAGCTCTAGAATCAATGTAGATCCTCCATGATCCATTCTTCTTAGGAACAATCAACGTTGGCGCTGCACATGGACTCATACTCTCCCTGACATACCCTCTTGCCATTAACTCTTCAATCTGACATTGAATTTCCTTAGTTTCTTCTGGATTGCACCTGTAAGTTGGTTTCTTAGAAATCTAAGCTCTAGGAACCAAGTCAATCTGATGTTCAATTCCTCTGATTGGTGACAACCTAGGTGGCAATTCATCAGGAAATATATCGTGAAATTCGTGCAATAAAGGGCGAAACTCACGAGGGATACTCGTTGCTTTCTCTTGCACTTCCTTAGCCAACAACAAATAGAAATTCTCACAATTATTCACCTCTTGCACCATATCCTTCTCATCAATTAGCAAAACACTCTTTTTGTTGCTCACATATTTCGAAAATTTCGAGCCCTCTAAAGGTTTCAACGCAACTGGTTTACCTTGTGCCTGCTTTCTAATGATATATATATGTTTGTTCTACCATTAAACTGTACAAATCTATCGTACTTCCATGGACTCCCAAGCAATAAATGACAAGCATCCATAGGTCATATATCGCACAACACTTGACCATCGAAATTACCAATTTTAAAACTAACCAGAGCTTGTTTGTTTACCTTGACATCACTTGTATTGCTGAGCCAATGTAACTTGTAAGGCTGAGGATGTTTAGTGGCAAGAATCTCCAGTTTGTTAATTAATACAGTAGAGACCACATTAGTGCATCTTCCTGAATCAATGATTTGGTCACACATCCTTCCTAGCACGTTGCACATGGTGACAAAAATCTTTTCTCTCTAGTTCTCTGTAGGTAGCGCTACTTTGGATTGCAAAATCCTTCTGAGAACTAGATTCTGGCCATTCACATCAGGAGTAATTTCTTTAATATCTTCTCCCTGAGTGTCATAAATCACGCCATCTTCTTATTGTTGACGTTCATTCTCCTGTTCTTCAAAGTCTACATCATCTGCCCAATTTCAAGTAGTATGAACTCTTGAATGTGGACAACCCTTCTGAATATGACTTTGAGCTTTGTACATCAAGCACGTACACTGATCAGGGTTTAGAGGTTTAGTAGCAGAGCCTTTATCCTTGATATACGGAGGAGGTTTAGAAGTGGAATCGAAATTTAGCTTATGAGGAATAACTGCACCTTCTTTCTTTACAAAGGGTTTCGAAAAGTGACTGTTTTTTTTCGAAAATTGCTTCTCAACCCTAGATACAACCTTGAAAACCTCATCAAAAATCCAGTATGGTTGTAACTCCACCTTTTCTCTAATTCTTTCATCTAGACTTGCAACATTACGAGCAACTTGATGATCCTCCTTTTCTTCTAGATCGCATATGGTAATTAAGTTGAGGAATTCAGCGTATATTCTTCAACAGATTTTCGATCCTGCTTCAAAGTATGCATCTTTATGAAATTGCCCTGCTCGTAATCTTGAGGAACAAAACGTCTCCTAATCTCTTTCTTCAGTTTCATCCAAGTAGATACTTTCATCCTTCCTCCTTTTCCTTTGCAAACCTTCAAGCCATAAACTAGCTAAGCCAGTTAACTTCAGTTCTACAACTGTATATGATTTTTGATCATCATAGTCCTTATATTTGAAAATTCGTTCAATTCTTCTTAGCCAATCCAAGATATTTTCAGGATCCAAACTTCCACTGAATTCAGGAATATTTAGCTTAAGATTTCGATCATCATCCTTAGAGCTATCCTTCTTTTTGCGCCTACTCACAGGTTCGTCATTGCTAGAACTTGAGGAGTACCTCTTTTTGGGTTTGCGAGCACTTCTTAAGCTAGATAGCACATCACCAGAACTAGAACATGACTCCCCTTTGCTTTCATCCTTAGATTTGCTAGGTGACTTCAATTTCCCTGCAAAATCTTTCAGGGTAGCCTCAAATATAGCCTTCAACTCCACTACGTCTTTGCGCAATTCTTCAGTAGTAATCTTAGGAGTATTCACTTCATCAGCTGACATGAGAGAACCACAAGTTTAAGCAATGAAATTATACACTAACCTTGAGGATTAATGTCCTCTCAACGAGAGAACCACAAGTTGATGTGATTACTAATAGGAAATCGTCAACCATACAAGGGTTAGAAACTAGCTCGATTTCTCTAAAGCCAAGCACTAAGAAAACGATCTAGGTCGAATAATTTTTATGAATTGATTAAAGTTATGCACCCTCAATTCTTAGAATTATACTCACAAGAGTCTAAAGCCTAAGCACTAAATCTTAATATGCTCGAATTTTCCTCACACTCGAAAAATTCTCAAACTTCGTTTTTATTTTTGTTTTGTAGAAAACAAATAAAACTTTAAACAATAATGTTTATTGAACTCTATAATCTGAATTTTACAAGCTAAGGTTGAGATTATTAATAGGCATAATCATCAACAAAATCCTAACAAAAATAAGCTAAAACTCATGCACAAACACAGGGAAAATCGCCCCACCCTAGTAAGTTATCTATGAATCACAAGATAACCACATCAGCATTGCATGTCTTTCTCATATTGCTAACAAACTCTAACAAACTATATCTAAGCAAAAATAATATCCTAATAAACTTTATAAGACCTTGCAAAACAAGATAATCAACAAATTACAACCGAAATTACAGAAAAATATGATCTACCCAAATCTATGGAAAATCGGCAAAGTTGATGCCACACAAGCATGTTCCAAATTTGCGTAATTTTTATGATATTCTTCAAATCTTAAAGAAACCTTTCAAGATTCAATATTTTAATCAAGAAACCTTCAAGAAGTCATTTTCCATGTGTTTAAGGTTGTAAATGAAGATTAAGACACTTCAAGAACTGAAAGTCTCAATGCCTAAAATGAGAAAAACCCTATCAAGTGAAGTGAGAGAAAACTCATAGGCAAAACCATCATATTTCCCTAATTCTGCCATCCTTTCCTTTGCTTCAAATGATCAAGTAAATTTGTGTGTCAACATACACACCCATGATGATATCTTTGAAGATCCAAAAAGACTTGAATCTCCATAAGCTATTATTTCCCCCATACTTGCATCATTTTTAGATGCCATTATCAAACCTTCGAAGTTATCACCTTAATTAGTATCAATTTCAGGAAGAAACTTCTTTTAAGAGGGGTAGACTTTAATACCCTATATTTTCATGTATTTTAAGAGATTATTTTTGGATTTAATTTATACACATGATTTTAATATTTGTATTGAAAAGTTGTATTGAATAAGAGTTATAAAAAAAGAATTTAAATAGATTTTAATTAAAATAATTATTTTGAGTTTATAAAAAAATATATTTTGTTTTCTAAATTATTTTGAAAAGTTTCTAAAAATAGAAATTTTAGAGTTTCCTAAATTATTTTAAGGCAAGGGCATAAAAGTAATTTCAAATATTTAGGATAATTAGGGGCTTTCACCAAATCCTACTTTGGGGCCTATAAATACCCCTTTAATACCAATTTTCAATTTATGTTCAAACAAAAAGAAAAAAAATTATGTTCGGTTTTTGCGAAGAAGAAAAAAAAATTCTTGTGCCTTTGTCGAAGCCCCGCCGGACCCACCTGCTGCCGGAGCCGCTGCCGCCGTCGCCCGCCGCTGCAGCCTGCCGGCTCCCTTGCTCCTCCCCTCTTGTGGTATTTTCGAACCTAATATAAAAAAAAATTCTTCTACTTTGTTTTTGATTTAATTTTGCAAATTCATTTTTATATTTATGATTAATCATGTTTTTATAAGATTCAATCATGCTTTATGAAGTTATGATTTATTTTAAAGCATGAATTAATTTGTTCATGAAATTTTAGATTAAGGTTTACAAAGTTATGAAATTCTTGATTTTTATGAGTTTTAATGATTTAAACTTCAATATTATGATCATGAATTGTTGTTGGGTGAATCTATGATGATTTTATGAAGTTTAGTTTGATTTTTAAAGACGTTAAACTTGAATTCTTGCTGTCCAAATTTTGAAACCGTGAAAATCAATAGAATAAATTTTTTGAACATATTTTGGCATATGAAAAATTATTTTAAAGCATATATTTGTTTCATAATGTTGTTAGTAGATTGTAAAAGAGTTTTATGATGAATTTGTGAAGTTTTTAAGAGTTTTTTATGAGTTTTAGATGACTAAACAAAGCTGTAAATTTTTATTAACAATTGCTTATGCCAAAAAAAAATGATAACATGCAATATAGTGAGAGATGAATGTTTTTAATGCATCTAAGTATTGTGTATTGATCCTAGAACATGACTATATTGTTTTATGATAAAAATATGATATTTAGAAAGGTTTTAGAGTGGTTTAAAGAAGGTTTACAAAGCTGCTATTTTTGGAAAATTTCCGAAAATTATTTTGCAATATAAAAATTAAAGTAAAGTAAGGAATTGAATAGAGACAATATAGGGAATGTTTTGGACAAGTTTCCAATATAGAAAGTTAGTTTGGAATTTTTTTGTAGAACTTAATCAACAAGGTTTCAATTTAGTTTCGGTTTTCTCTATGTAGGAAACTTTGAAATAGTGAACTTTTAGGAGTTGTGGCCGATCACCACTAGTTTAAAAGGTACGTAAGTACAAAAGACCAACATAAGAAATAGAATTCATGCTTGGTTGATCTTCCATGTTATGTTATGTTGTTGTCCTTATTTGGAATGTGAATTGACATGCATGGCAAGTTTTGTTAGAAGCATGATTTTATATTATTTTGACATTCCATGCTTTTTTTGCCTAAATAAATTCTACAAGATTTAATTTCAATGTTATGAGCAGCTTAATTTGGCCAGTAGCTTATTTATGATTAAACGAAGGTATTTATGTTGGTTAGTTATTTAATGAACAAGAAAAGTAGTTTGTGAAATATTATTCACATGATTAAAAGAAGTTAATGAGCAATTATTTATATATGTTTCCACTCATTGTTAATATGTGGTCGAGGAGAAAGTAAATAGTTAGCCACTCACAATTAAGTGTGTTAAAGGAATTTCAGTTTAATTAAGGGACACAAATGAGATTATTTTTAGAATCACTTTAAATCAAAGATAATTAATATGGCTTACTTAACTTGACGCATACTTTTATGTGATGTTGTATGCGAGTTATACCATTGTTAAACCGGTTAACGACGCAAAGTGTAAGAGGATTCTCACCAAAACTCTTGGAACGTATATACCTTGAGTATGAACAATGGGGGGAGTCATATGGTACAGTGATCTATGATTCCTAATTAGAGTACAAGACGTTGTACTCTTTTATATTGTTTATTGCGCTGGAATTCCGTCACTCTATGTGATATAGGTAATACCTTCTTGGAGTTGCTCCCAGGTTGGTGCCCAAAAACGGGCAATTTTTAAAGGAAAGGAAACCTGTTCGATGTCGAATCCAAAGTTTAAATATAATAAATAATTTGTTGAGACTATGCACAGGTGAAGAGTTGTTAAAGGTAAGATGTGTGTATGTTTTTATTTATGTTGCTCTTGGTGCATAGTCTTTAGTAGTTATGTACACATCTTTTCTAACAGTTTGTTTTGTGTGCATGGCCTTGTCTTGGACTTGGCCCTACAATGACCTAGTTGTTGGCGAGTAGTTGTCTAGCATAAGAAAAGCTACAGGTACAAAGGGCATAAGTCATTTCATGCTGGGCTGGAGTGAGAGTACTTACTGTGCAGTCTTTGTAGTTTTATTTTATTGCTTATGGTGTGAACTAACTTTTATCTGGATGTTGTTTATTTTTAAAGTTGTTAGTTTTAGTTCTGGTTTTTTTTAAAGGCCATCAAGATGGTTCCGAAGTGTAATTAAGTTTAAGCTGATTTTTATTTTGGATGTTGGTTTGAATTTGGTTTTGGGATTTGTTTGAAGTTAAGATTTAAATTGGTTTTGGTTTTAAGACTTCTTTTGTAGTACTTTGATAAATGCCTTAGCCGTTATCATGGTGGCGGTAATACTTTGATTTTTGCTCGTTATTCAGGAATTTTAATAACTGTATTTATTTAATATTCATAATATGTTTTTCAGAAAAATATAGCGTGAAAGGTTAAGAAATTCAAGGGTTTTACAAAGTGGTTACCAGAAATTTGTTTTTGAAATAAAATTTATTTTGTTTTTGGGGGTACCTTAAGTTTTATTTTGGGAAAGAGGAATTTCTTATTTGTGAACGTTTTTTGGAAATGGAATTTTTCTAAAAATAGTAATTTCCGAAAATAGAAAGTTTTGAAAAATAAATTATGTTAGCAGATATGCAAGAAATTCAGGTATGTATTATGTGCTATTGCTTTAATACCATGTGATGAGTTTGGGTAAGAAATTTGGGATGTAGGATAGACTTAATTATGTTGCATGCATTTAAGTTTTTGTTTGAGGTGTTGTTTATGTGAGTAGTTATGTGTAAAGGAAATTATATGTTAGCGACTAGACCTTTTGTTGTAGAACTGTTAGTTTTGTTTTATTGCGGGAAGGATGGTCCATTAGTCTTAAGTATTGTGCAAGATGTCGTATAGTATGCCTAGTATAGACACACAGATGGGGACCTTAGAGAAGAAGGACTATGTGAATCCACCACAGTACGTTTGGAAGATACGATTTTACTGTTGGAATATGAGTACGGTATTGAAGCTGCCGCAATGGGACCAACCTGACCATGTGTCGGCCGTAATCAAAAATTGTTTGCCTGACCGTTCGCCCTACCTGGAAATCAAGGCAAAGTTTAGTGATTTTCACTTTGCTGGAGGACTTCCAAATTACTCTAAATATAAGGATGCAATTGGTCAGTGGGGCTGTGATTGGAGTTACCTGGAGGGTTACATTGCTAGGAAGGAGAAGAAGTATCAGGAAATGAATGCAAGTGAGGAGACCCCACCCACACCAAGCCCAGGTAGCCAGAAAAATGAAGACATGGTGGTGATAGAAACTACTTCTGGTTCAAGGAGTGATGAGTCAAGGGATAGCTCGTGTTATGAGATCAAGAATCCAAATCTAGTGATTCTTGACTTGGTAACCGATTCTGAGGAGGATGAAGAAGAGCTTGATCCTGAGGAGGATGTGGATGAAGACATGGATGAGGACATGGAAGATGGTATAAAAGATGATCCCGAGTTTATACCCAAGAAATATGTAATGTCGAGGAATATAAAGGTCAATGTTAATGTTTAGAGATTTTTGTTTAGATATAAGTTAGATAATACTGTTTAGCATTTTTGATGTCTAGAATGTTGAACAATTTAGATTACTGTTTATGTTAATATGAATAAGTGGCAGTAAGCCATAAAGCAATATTAAGTGGAATTAAGTAATAAATTTCTTTTGGGAATGAATGAATAAGTGAGTCAATTCTTTTAAGAAATGAAGCCTCAAGTAGAGTAGAACGAAGGGAATTATTATTTTTTCCTATGTGCTTTATTCTTATTTTAATGGTTGTGTAAACAATCAAAAATAAGTGAATCATTCGCTCTAAAAGAATGAAACTTCTTTTGTGAGACGGAATGAGAAAGTGTTTTATGTTATAAGTTTATGCTGTATTAACCTAGAGTTAGACATAATTTAATATAAAAGTCTTTCCTCTACAGGAAAAATAGAATGGCTGAACGTAACAACAATCATCTGAATGAGGTAGTGAGACAATTAGCTACTGTAGGTGAACAATTAGCTGCCAGAAGAAATGGAAATGGTAGTGACCTTGCTGGGGAACTTTTCAAGAAGATTTCACAAAGTAAGCCACCCACTTATCAAGGAGAGCACAATCCAACTATTCTACAGGGATGATTGAGAGAGTTTAACAACCTGTTTGGGGCAGTTGAGTGTCCAAAAGAGCTTAAGGTGAACCATGCTGTTTATTATCTGAGAGGAGAAGCTAATCTTTTGTGGTCACATAATGAGGCAGTGATTAGGGCTTTACCAGGGTTCAGTTGGGATATGTTTCAGGAGCAAATCCGTAATAAGTGTTATCCTGTGTTCCTTCGAAAACAGAAAGCTGAAGAGTTTTTGGAGCTTAAGATGGGAAGTATGTTTGTCAATGAGTACTACTCTAAGTTAATAGAATTGCCTAGGTTTGCTAAGGAGGTCGTGGTAACCGAGAAGTTGAAGGCTAGCTGTTTTGAAAGAGGTTTACCCTTAGGCCTTCAGTCGTAGTTCTTTGAGTCTTTGGATGAACTATATGGTAGAGCTGCACACATGTATGTCATAGACCAGAAGAAGACGAAGGTATTGAAAGAAAGTAAGTTGAGGGAGAAAAGGAAAGATGGGGAAGGAAACTTCGACCAACAAGGAAATCATGGTCGATTTAAGAAACCTCGTTTCAACAATAACATCCAGGGTAACAGGGGAAACTTTGGGAAGCCTACTACTGGAAATGGGAATAGAGCTCAGATGGCTAGTTAAGGAGGGCGTGTGTACTTTCGCAAGAAGTGTCCTTACAATCACCCAGGAAAGGATTGTGCAGGGAACCCAGTGACTTGTCCGTTGTGTAACAAACATAGACACCGTGAGTATGAGTGTTTCTCCAAGAACAAAGTAAGGGAAGGAAGGACAAGGTTCTCAATAAAGAGGGAACTTAGCTGGGGGTCAGCAGAAGGGTTTCTAAGGAAATATGGGAGGAAGGGTGACGCCTCCAGCCGGAAATAGAAATGGAAGTGGGAATGGAGGAGGTCAGACTAAGGCCTTGAATACTGGAAAACTGAATGTGATGGCTCAAAGTCATGCTGATGATAGTAAAGATGTGATTACTGGTACTTTTTCTATTCACTCTCTTACTGTTAAAGTTTTGTTCGATATTGGTGCAACATATGCCTTTCTATCCACTAAGATTTTAGAAAAGTTAAAGCCTGTGTTCTGAAAGGTAGATACAATAGATATGTTAATAGTGTTACCATCAGGACAAGAGGTACAATGTTTAAAGGCGATGTTCCTATTGGAAATTGAGGGAGTGGAGTTTAAGGCTAACCTAATCGAGTTTGATTTAGGAGACTTAGAAGTGATTCTGGGGATGGATTGGTTGAGTGAGCATAAGGCTGAAATTTTATATGAGCCACAGAAGATCTCGTTAATCAATAAGGGTAAGAAAGTGACCTATTGGAGGGCAGGAACGCCATAACACAACAAAATAGTGTCAGTAATGAGGTTTGCTAGGTTTCTGAGGACAGGTTTTCCAATTTACGTGTGTAGTGCGAGGGATGTGGATCATGTTGAGGCTGCTAAGCCTAAGGATATTAAAGTAGTGAGAGACTTTTTGGACGTGTTTCCAGAAGAGATTCCGGGGATGCCTCTTAAGTGCGAGATTGACTTTACCATATACTTAGTTGCAGGAACAGCACCTATTTCCAAAGCACCCTATAGGATGGCGCCTGCAGAAAAGAGTGAGTTCAAAGAATAGTTACAGGATTTGTTGGAGAAGGGTTACATTAGGCCTAGTCCTTCACCTTGGGGAGCACCAGTACTATTTGTAAAGAAGAAAGATGGGAGTTTGAGGTTGTGTATTGACTATAGAGAGTTGAATAAGGTGACAATAAGAAAATAAGTATCCTTTACCGAGGATTGATTACTTGTTTGATCAATTAAAAGGAGCTACTATGTTATCAAAGATAGATTTGAGGTCAGGATACCATCAATTGTGAATTGCTAATGAGGACATACCGAAAACGACTTTTCGTACGAGATATGGGCACTATGAGTTCATTGTTATGCCTTTTGGGTTAACCAATGCGCCAACAATTTTCATGGACTTAATGAATAGGACTTTCCAACGGTTCTTTGATAACTGTGTGGTTGTTTTCATTGATAACATTTTGGTGTACTCTAAGAGTGAAGAGGAACATGTTGAACCTTTGAGGACAATTTTGATGACATTAAGGGAGAATGAATTGTATGATAAGTTCTCAAAATGTGAGTTCTAGTTGGAGAAAGTAGCATTCTTGGGACATATCGTGTCAAAAGCGGGAGTCGAAGTAGATACAGCCAAAATTGAAGAAGTAAAGGAGTGGCCTACACCAAAGAATGTAACAGATGTGCGGAGTTTCTTAGGGTTAGCAGGTTATTACAGGAGGCTTGTGAAGGACTTTTCGAGAATTGCTAAACCAATGACGTCGTTAATGAAGAAAGACTGTAAGTTTGAGTGTAGTGATAAGTGTGACGAGGCATTTCATACTTTAAAGGAGCGTTTGACTACAACACTAGTGCTGACTTTGCTAGATGGAAGTGATTCTTATGATGTGTATAGTGATGCTTCTAAAAATGGTTTGGGATGTGTGACAATGCAAAATAGAAAGGTGATTGCGTATGCTTCAAGGAAATTAAAACCATACGAGGCAAACTACCCTACTCACGATCTTTAATTAGCAGCGATCGTGTTTGCTTTAAAGATATGGAGGCATTACTTGTATGGAGTAAAGTGTAGGAGATACACGGACCACAAAAGTTTAAAGTACTTTTCCACTCAAAAAGATTTAAACATGAGACAGAGGAGATGGCTTGAGTTGATCAAGGATTATGATTTCGATATCCAATACCATGAAGGGAAGGCCAATGTAGTAGCGGATACTTTAAGCCGTAAGGCGAAGCATGGAGTGAATACTTTGGTTGTTGCTAATGAGCTATGTAAGGATATATAAAGATTTAACTTAGAAATAGTGAAGGAGGGAGAGTTGGAAGGAATTCCTTATAATCTTGGTATCCAACCAACAATATTTAACGAAATTAAGAAGAACCAAGAGGGAGATGTGAAATTGGACAAAATTAAGGAAAAATTGAAAGCAGCAAAAGTTATCGACTTTAAGATCCATGAGGATGGAAGTTTAAGGTATAAAAGAAGGTGGTGTGTACCACAGAAATGAAAGGATCTGAAACGGAGAATCATAGAGGAAGGACATAATACCCCGTATTTAGTGCATCCTTGAGGCGATAACCTGTATAAGGATTTGAAGAAGGTATATTTGTGGCCTACAATAAAAAGAGAAGTGGTTGATTTTGTGAGCAAGTGTCTCACTTGTCAAAAGGTGAAATTTGAGCATAAGAGACCTCAATGAGAGATCTAAACACTTGAAATACCATGGTGGGAATGGGATTGTATATCAATGGACTTTGTGACTTGCTTACCAAAGTCAAGGAATCAAAATAATACCATATGGGTTATGGTGGATAGGCTTAGAAAGTAAGCGGCGTTTATACCAATGAAAGAGACTTGGAGAATGGAACAACTTGCAAAGGCTTACATAAAGCATATTGTGAGGCTACATGGAGTTCCAAAGGATATCGTGCAGATAGGGATTCTAGGTTCTTTCAAAATTCTGGAAAAGTGTCCAGGAGAAATTTGGTACAACGTTGAAGATGAGTACAACAATCCATCCACAAACTAATGGACAAACAGAGAGAACCATACAAACTTTAGAAGACATGGTAAGAGCTTATGTAATAGACCTTCAAGGGAATTAGGAGGATCACTTAGATCAAATTGAGTTTTCATACAACAATAGCTACCATGCAAGTATTGGCATGGAACCTTTTGAGGCTTTGTATGGAAGAAGGTGTAGAAGTCCCTTATGTTGGAGTGACATAAGTTAGACAGTGATTCTTGGACCTCAATTGATTCAAGCAACCACAGATAAAATAAGGGTAATACAACCAAAAATTCAAGCAGCACAAGATAGACAAAAGTCTTATGCGGACCAAAAACGCCAAGAAGTTGTGTATGAAGTTGGTGATAAAGTGTTACCGAAGGTATCACCAATGAAAGGAGTAATGAGTTGCGAAAAAAACAGAAAATTAAGCTGAAAATACATAGGACGCTATGAGATCCTACAAACGGTATGAAACGTGGCCTATAAGTTAGCATTACTAATGGTGTTGAGCAAGGTTCACAATGTCTTAACTAAGAAAATATGTTCCAGATGAATCACATGTGTTATAGCTTGAAACAATAGAGTTAGACCAGAGTTTGACCTATGAAGAGAAGCCAATTAAGATTCTTGATAGTAAGGTCTAACCAAGAAACCGGAGAAGCTACTTGGGAGGCTGGAGATATAATGAGAGAAAAGTATCTAGAGCTATTTCAGGTTAGTGGGTAGAGTTACGGGGACGTAACTTGGTTCTTAAAGGATGTAGAGTATGATCTTATTTCGCTCGTTTTACCCTCAATTTTGCAAGTTTTTGACGAGTTCTTACAACTTTTAAGTAAAAGATTTATGTCTGTTTACTAAAAAGTTATCAAGCGAAAGTTAAGTAAATTTCTAAAGACTACAACAACACAGTATTATAATGAAAATCCGTGAAGTAAATGTAGTCTCTATTCAAATTCCATACACTATTTCACACAAAAGTTCGAGTCGAAACTTCTTTTAAGGGGAATAGCTTGCAAACCCCATATTTTTACTTATTTTAAATGATTATTTTGTCATTTTATACGCATGATTTAATATTTCTATTGAAAAGTTGTATTGAATATGAGTATTAGACAAAAGAATTTAAATAGATTTTCATTAAAATAATTATTTTGTGTTTATAAATAATATTTTATGTTTTATAAAATATTTTGAAAAGTTTCTAAAAATATATATTTTAGAGTTTCCTAAATTATTTTAAGGCAAGGGCATAAAAGTAATTTCAAAAATTTTAGGATAATTATGGGCTTTCACTAAATCTTACTTTGGGTCTTATAAATACCCCTTAAAACCCAATTTTCAGATTTTATTTTGTAAATTGGTGATTTAGGATTCCAACATCTAGAGAGAGAAAAAAGGAGAGAGAGAGGAAAGCTCGAACAAAAAGGAATAAAATTTTGTGTGGTTTTTGCGAAGAAGAAAAAAACAATTTGTTGCGCCCTTGCCGGAGCCCCGTCGGACCCACTTACTGCCGGAGCTGCTGCCGCCGTCGCCCGCCGCTGCAGCCTGCTGGCTCTCTTGCTCCTCCCCTCTTGTGGTATTTTCGAACCCAATATATATATATATAAAAAAAATTTCTTTTTTCTTTCTTTTGGATTTAATTTTGCAAATTCATGTTTATATTTATAATTAATCATGTTTTTATAAGTTTCAATCATGCTTTATGAAGTTATGATTTATTTTAAAGCATGAATTAATTTGTTCATGAAATTTTAGATTAGGGTTTATAAAATTATGGAATTCTTGATTTTTATGAGTTTTAATGATTTAAACTTCAATATTATGATTATGAATTGTTGTTTGGTGAATCTATGATGATTATATGAAGTTTAGGTTGATTTTTTAAGAGTTTAAACTTGAATTCTTGCTGTCCAATTTTAAAAACGTGAAAATCAATAGAATAAATATTATGAACATGTTTTGGCCTATGAAAAATTATTTTAAAGCATAGATTGGTTTCATAATGTTGTTAGTATATTGTAAAAGAGTTTTATGATGAATTTATGATATTTTGAAGAGTTTTTAATAAGTTTTAGAAGAATAAAGAAAGCTATATATTTTTATTAACAATTGCTTATTCCCAATAAAATAATAACATGTAATATAGTGAGACATAAATGTTTTTAATGCATCTAATTATTGTGTATTGATCCTAGAACATGGCTATAGTGTTTCATGATAAAAATATGATATTTAGACAAGTTTTAGAGTGGTTTTAAGAAGGTTTACTAAGCTGCCACATTTGGAAAATTACCGAAAATCAAGTATTTTGCAATTGAAAAATTAAAGTAATGTATGGAATTGAATAGAGACCATATATGGAATGTTTTGGACAAGTTTCCATTGCAGAAAGTTAGTTTGGAGTTTTGTTGTAGAACTTAGTCAACAAGGTTTTAATTTAGTTTCTGTTTTCTCTATGTAGGAAACTTTGAAATAGTGGACTTTTATGAGTTGTGGCAGATCACCACTAATTTACAAGGTACGTAAGTACTAAAGACGAACATAAGAAGTAGAATTCATGCTTGGTTGATCTTTCATGTATGTTATGTTGCTGTGCTTGTTTCGAGTTTGAATTGACATGCATCACAAGTTTTACTATAAGCATGATTTTATACTTTTTTGACATTCCATGTTTTTTTTGGCTATATAAATTCTACAAGATTTAATTGGAATGTTATGAGCAGTTTAATTTGGCCAATAGCTTATTTATGATAAAACAAAGTTATATAAATTGGTTAGTTATTTAATCAACAAGAAAAGTAGTTTGTGAATTTTTATTCACATGATTAAAAGAAGTTAATGAGCAATTATTTATACATGTTTCCAGTCATTGTTAGTATGTGGTCAAGGAGAAAGTAAATAGTTAGCCACTCACAGTTAAGTGTGTTAAAGGAATTTCAATTTAATTAAGGGACACAAATGAGATTATTTTTAGAATCACATTAAATCAAAGATAATTAATATGGCTTACTTGACTTGATACATGCTTTTATGTGATGTTGTATGCGAGTCATAACATTGTTAAACCGGTTAATGAAGTATAGTGTAAGAGGATTCGCACCAAAATCTTATAATGTATATACCTTGAGTATGAACAATGGGGGAAGTCGTATGGAACAGTGATCTATGACTTCTAATTGGAGTACAAGACATTGTAGTCTTTTATATTTTTTAATGCGCAGGAATTCCGTCACTTTATGTGACATAGGTAATACCTTCTTGGAGTTGGTGCCCAAAAAGGGGCGAGTTTTAAAAGAAAGGAAACCCGTTCGATGCGTAATCCAAAGTTTAAATATAATAATTAATTTGTTTAGTCTTTGCATAGGTGAAGCGTTGTCAAAGGTAAGATGTGTGTATGTTTTTATTTATGTTGCTCTTGGTGCATAGTCTTTACTAGCTATGTACTCAGCTTTACTGTCTGGTTGTTTTGTGTGCATGGCTTTGTCTTAGACTTGGCCCTACAATGACGTACTTGTTGGCGAGTAAATGTCTAGAATAAGAAAAGCTACAGGTACAAGTTGGCATAAGTCATTTCATGCTGGGCTTGAGTGAGAGTGCTTGCTGTGCAGTCTTTGTAGTTTTATTTTATTGCTTATGGAGTGAACTAACTTTTATCTGGATGTTGTTTATTTTCAAAGTTTTTAGTTTTAGTTCTAGTTTTTTTTTTTTTAAGAGTCATTAAGATTGTTCTGAAGTGTAATAAAGTTTAAACTTATTTTTATTTTGGATGTTGGTTTCAATTTGGTTTTGAGATTAGTTTGAAGTTAAGTTTAATTGGTTTTAAGAATTCCGCAGTAGTACTTTGATAAATGCCTTAGCCGTTATCACGGTGGCGGTAATACTTTGGTTATCCTCGTTATTAAGGAGTTTTAATAACGGTATTTCTTTAATATTTATAATATGTTTTCCGGAAAAATCGGAGTGGAAGGTTAGGAAATTCCAAGGTGTTACATCATATCTCGACACTCCCTTCCCCCAAAGCGTAGTGGAACATAAGCTTAATGGGAAATTTGCAAAATTTGTTGAAGTCATGAAATGGCTTTAAGTTAACATTCTCTTTTTGCAAGCTATGTCGCAAATGCTGACATATGCAAAATTTCTAAAGGAGCTCCTATCTACTGAGAGTCGCCTTGAGGAAAGTGCCACTATCTCTATTCCTGTGGAAGTTAGTGCTATTCTTCAAAACAAATTACCTGAAATGCATGGTGATCCTGGAAGTTTTTCTATTTCGGTGAAAATCGGTGATTTGGATTCTAAGAATGCACTTTGTGATCTTGGTGCTAGTGTTAGCTTGATGCCTCTTCTTATGGCTAAAAAGATGGAGTTTGAGGATATGAATCTTGCTAGGATGTTTATACAACTAACATATCGCTCGGTTAAGTAGCCTCTAGGCGTCTTAGAGGATGTTCCGGTTCTAGTTGGACGTGTCTTTTTTCCATATGACTTTGTCATAATGAAAATAGAGCAGGGTACTCGTGTTCCCCTTATGTTAGGTCGTCCGCTGTTGAAAATGGCCGGAGTTGTTATCGATGTTAAAGATGGGCGTTCAACTTTGAATGTAGGTGATGAGATAATTACTTTCTCTTTCACCAAAACTATGAATATTCCTATGATGGATGAGATCCATCACATCCATACTCTTGGTGACTACATCAATTTCTTCAGCATAATGGAGGAAGTGGATGACTCTTTAGAAGCTCTTATGACCAATAGAGAGCTTTTAGAGAACAATGAGGCTACAGGGTATGAGCTTATTCTTTACTGATCATCGGTTCATATCACAAATGAGTTCTACGTCTATCTTATTGAAGGGCAAGATGAGAGTGTTCTGCCTCCTCCAAAAATCAAACTCAAACCCCTTCCTTCTCTTCTTAAATATGTTGTTTTAGATGAGAAGAAGTCTTGTCCAGTTACAATTAATGCTAAACTTGATGATTCTTCAATAAAGAAACTACTTTGTGTTTTAAGGAAATATCGAAGTGTTATTGGTTACACCATTGCAGACATAAAGGGAGTATGTCTACATCGGATTTTTGTCAATGATGTCAATGCTTCATCAATTGAGTATCAAAGAAGGTTGAATCCGAATAGAAAGATGTAGTGTGAGCTGAAGTGCTCAAACTACTCAAAGCCGGCATCTTTTCCAATTTCTGATAGTAGGTGGGTAAGGTCGGTCCAAGTCGTGCCTAAAAAAGGGGGCATGACTATTGTTAAAATTGACAAGCGAGAATCGATCTCTACTAGATCGGTTACCGGGAGGCGCATTTGTATCGATTATCGCAAACTTAACGAAGCCACTCTTAAAGATCATTTCCCCTTGCCATTTATTGATTAAGTACTTGAGCGTTTAGTTGGCGATTCCCATTATTGTTTTCTTGATGGGTATTCCGGTTTGTTTCCAAATCCCGATTAATCCCGAGGATTAGGAGAAAACTACCTTTACATGCCCTTTTTGCACCTTTTGTGTTATGTAATGCCTTATCCACATTTCAACGATGTATGATGGCCATTTTTTCCGATATGCTTGAATCCTCCATTGAGGTGTTCACGGATAATTTTTCAGTTGGAGGTTCATCTTTGGACCAATGTTTATCTAATCTCGTTCTAGTGTTAGAACGATGCCAAAAGACGAATTCGGTCTTCAACTGGGAAAAATGCCACTTCATGGTTGAAGAAAGCATTGTGCTTGGTCATGTCATCTCAAAACATGGTATTGAGGTGGATAGAGCCAAGGTTGAGGTCTTAGAGAGCTTACCCCCCCCCCCCTATTAATGTCAAAGGAGTAAGAAGCTTTTTGAGGCATGCCGGTTTTTACAGCCGATTCATTAAGGACTTCTCGAAAGTCGCTAAACCTCTCACTCAGCTCCTTCTTTAGGATGCCCCGTTTGAGCTTTCTAAAGAGTGCTCTATAGCATTTGATCAGTTTAAGGACGCTTTAATTTCGGCCCCCATCATACAAGCTCTCGATTGGAACCTTCCATTCGAGCTTATGTGTGATGCTTCGGGCTTTACCGTTGGGACTAATCTCGGCCAACGGAAAGATGGGAAGCTGCATGCCATTTACTATACAAGTAAAACATTAGATGAGGTACAGCGGAATTATAGTGCTACTGAGAAGGAGCTTCTAGACATTGTGCATGCAATGGAGAAGTTCCGATCTTACTTGGTTAGATCTAAGGTTACCGTTTTTACCAATCATTCTGCTTTGAAATACCTTCTTTGAAAAAAGGATGCAAGGCCGAGACTTATAAGATGGGTCTTGCTCCTTCAAGAGTGTGATCTTGAAATCCGTGATAAAAGTTGGGTGGAGAAGGTAGTGGCGGATCACTTATCCTACTTGCCTTTAGTTGTTGGGGATGAGATCACCCCTGTGGATGACTCTTTCCTCGATGAGCAACTAATGGCAGCTATATCCTCCCCTACTCCATGGTTTGCGGATTATGCAAACTACCTTAGTGCCGAGGTCATTCTGCCTTATTGGACCTACCAACAAAGATGAAAGTTCTTATATGATGTTCGGAATTACGATTGGGATGATCCTTTATTGTTCAAAAGAGGAATTAATGGCCTTTTTTGACGTTGTGTTCCCGATTATGAAATTAAGGATGTCATTTTTATGTGCCACTCATCTCCTTGTGGTGGGTACATGAGCACTAATAAAACCTTAGCTAAGTTTTTGCAATGTGGTTTCTTTTGGCCAAACATGTTCAAAGATGTTTGGTCTTTTGTGAAGTCATGTGACCGGTGTCAATGCACCGGGAACCTTTCGAGAAGGCATGAAATGCCCCTTAACAACTTTTTAGAACTTGAAATCTTTGATGTTTTGGGGATGGACTTCATAGCGCCTTTTCCGACCTCCTTTGGGAACAAATACTTATTGGTTGCTGTTGATTATGTGTCAAACTGGGTAGAAGACATTGCTTCTCCCACTAAATACTAATGACTCAAAGGTGGTTATAAAACTCTTCAAGGAGATCATTTTGCCGAGGTTCGGAGTACCTCGGGCTATTATTAATGATGGGGGGTCGCATTGTACTAAACGAACTCTCCAAGACTGCTTGCTAAATGTGGGCTGAAGCATAAGGTCTCCTTAGCTTACCACCCTCAAACAAATGGGCAAGCTGAGATCTCTAATCGAGAGATCAAGGCCATCCTTGTAAGACCGTTGATAGGTCTAGAAAGGATTGGTCTACGAAGCTCTCCGATGCCTTATGGGATTATCGGACTACTTTTAAAATCAAATTGGTACAACTCCCTATAAACCTGTGTATGGGAAGTTGTTGCATTTTCCTATGGAGTTACAACACCAAGCACATTGGGCCATAAAAACGTTAACTTTTGATTTTCAAAGCGGACGAGAAAAGAATTCTTGACCTCCATGCCTTGGAGAAAATTTGACTTGATGCTTACGAGAATGCTCGTAACTATAAAGATCGAACCAAGGCTTATCATGATAAACATATCATGCAAATGGATTTTAAGGTTGGACACAAGGTCCTCCTCTTTAATTCGCGATTAAGGTTATTCCCTGGGAAACTTAAATCGCGTTAGATTGGGTCGATTGTTTTCCACCAAGTTTTCCCTTTCGGTCAGGTTGAAATTGGCAATGAAGGGAAGGAGTTTTTTAAGGTTAATAGTCAGCGTTTAAAAATTTACCTTGATGGCTCTCCTATCAATGAGTGTCTAGTTTTTCACCTAGATAACTTTGATGTGACTTCAATCACATATTAGTTCTTGTTTCTAGAGCTTGTGTTAGGCTCAAGACGTTAAACAAGCGCCCACGGGAGGTACACCATGTCACTTGTACATAATTTCATAAATTTTGAGCTCATTTTGAGCATTTTAGGCTGCTCATGAGCATTTTTTGTGAGTTTTCGGAATTTTATCATCCCATTACTCTTGATGAACCTTGAATGCCAAGGAAACCCCTTGGGCATCATTGTGTTACTTTTTGAAAGTAAAAAGAATGACTAAAAGAACTTCAAGAAAGCCTTAAATCGGTTTTTGGGAGTAAAGCCATGAATTTTGGGATTTGCATCGTCCTGAAATGACAAACAAGCATAATAAATTGACTTTTCTTATGTCAACAAGTGCCTTATAGTCCTTTTGTTATGCTCATAAACTTCCTTTTAGCAAAAAAGTTCGATTCATAAACTTTTAAGCTTCAAAAGAAGCAAAAAGGTGCAAAAACAGGGACTATGCGGCCGCATAAGTGACATCTTTTGCTGATTTTTGAACAAGTAAAAAATCCAATGCTCAGTAAGGCTGCATACTCTGACCCATGAGACCGCAACCCCCCTCCCATGCAGGTTTTAATTCCTTTTCAATCTCTTTTTTTCTCATTTCCTCAAAACACACTCAAAAACTTACGCTTCTCTCTTCCTTCTCTCAACATCATTCTCATAAGTCCTCAACTCAAACTCATAAATCTCTTCTCTAAATCCTTTTTTCTACCTTATACTTCCATAAATCAACTAATTTAACCTTTAATTTACATTCTTTTCAACAAAATCTGAAAATCATACCAAAATTGTAGGGTGTCCAACAAAGAGTAAGTTTTTGGTTCACCAACTTCAATTTGGGGTTCAAAATTCAGTTTTTCATTGGTTTAAGAGTGTCCTCAAACTCATTTTGGTATAATATATTCATACCCTAACTTTCTTTTCATGTTTTTTTTTCTATTTTCATGATTTATTTTGTTATTTTTTTGTTCATTGTTGAATTATATGTTATTTTGGTTTTTTTTTTGCTTAATCTACTCGATTTTGGTTGTATTAGGTTGTCCTTGGTTGATTTCGTTGGTTACTCTTGGTTGGCAGCTCGTGTTTGTTTTTAAGCTTATACTTCTTTGCATTTTCTTGCTTTTGTTGAGACCTTGAAGCACTTGGGGTTAGGCTTCTTGGTCTTCTTCTTGGTTATGCAAGAGAAGTTGTTGAGCTAGAAGCATTAGAGTTAGGCTTCTAGTTCTTTATTTGGTTAAGAAGGAGAAGTCGTGTTCTTGTGTTGCTATAATTGTTGTTTTTCTTGTTGTTTTTTGCGCACTAATTATTATCATGCCTCGTGCCCATATTAGCAAAAATTAGAAGAAAAACCCCGTTCATATGTTTAGGGATATTCCTCTACTTAAGCCCGAGGAAGAGGAAATTGTTCCTCCACCTCCTCCTCTAAAAATCCCTTCACAATTCAAAGACAAATATGAGTCCCTTTCAAAGTGAACCAATAAACCAACATAATTTTTCCATCCCCAACCTTGTCGAGATTAAGGTTTTGAAGCTAAAATCACATTCAGGTTTGAAAATCTAGGGTGGGAAAGGCTTATGAGCCCTACTAATGCGCAATACAATTTCAAGTCCCTCACCGTAGAATTTTTAAGCACACTCACTCATTCTAACACAAGTGAAGAAGGAGAATTTCCTTTTCACGATATCACTTTCTGTATGTTTAACCATACACATACTATCACTCTTACATGGTTAAATGAGATTCTCTGTGACCTGACAAATCTTTTGTTCGAACCTTCCACTGAGAAAATTCCCGATCTTGATAGCTACAATGCCTTTTGGGAGAGTATTAGTGGCGAGTCTAGATTTTCTTTCATTCATAGTCTAGCCAGTCAAATGCACCAACCTTGTTTGCATTTGGCTCATAGGATGTTTGGTTTCTTAATTTTCTCTAAGCAAGACTTAGGAAAAATGAGTCTACATGAGGTTTCTTGTCTTTTCCTTGCTTGTCGTCAGGCTTCTGCCAGAAAAATTAACATGGGATTTCTGTTTTTACGTCGGTGTCTCCAATTCACATACCGCCCCTCCATGAACCGGTCATTCAATTGGGTGGTTACATTACTTTAATTGCTTCGAAACAAGGTTATTCCAAGCACTTCGGTGCTATGGAACTTGTCTCTACTAATGTGTGTTTTGATCTTAATGAATTTAAAAATCATGAATTTTTACATAGCACTAGTAGAGAAGGGGTGTGGAGTTGGTTAGTCCGGCGAGTTCACCATTGTTACTTGCCCAATGCCACACTAACTACGTTGGAAAGGGATAATGCCTTTATCATTCCTTTCCAACCCTCACTGCCCAAGATTGTTCTTATTACGAACGACGAGCCTCTCATCGGATACCTAGCGAGCAAGCTCCTATGGAGAAAGGACTACCCATTGACCAACAACCCAAATAATAAGCTCATGAGGAGGGCCTTTCTAGCCATCCATTGACCCATGCCCCGCCTAATAATGAATTAATGAATGCTTTTTATAATCTCTCTCTCCAACAAACTCAAATGTTTAGTTACAAGGAACAGCAACAACAACAATTCGAACAAGACCGTGACTTGGCTAGGATACAAAATAATTCTATCTATCGTTACCATGTCACCCAAGCCCACTTTCACCCATACTTGAACTACCCTTACCGCCCAATGCCTATACTACGGATCGTGATATAACACCCAGGGCGGAGGCCGATCGTACCACCATGTCTAGTGTATAGGCATTCACGAACAAACTCAAATGTTTAGTTACAAGGAACATCAACAACAACAATTCGAACAAGACCAAGACTTGGCTAGGATACAAAATAATTCTAACTATCGTTACCATGTCACCCAAGGCCACTTTCACTCATACTTGAACTACCCTTACCGCCCGATTCATAAAGGCCCAGTTCTCGGTTGGGATAATAACCAACCCAATTGGCCTTACTTTCCCACCCGCACTGAACCATGTTACAACTTCCAAGTTTCCGGAGGTTGGGACCCTCGTGGGGACCCTAGTTAACCCAGTGAGGGTTGGCCACAAAGGTTTACGGGTGGTTGGGACACCTATGATTCTTGTCTTTTCGAGTATGGTAACTACCCTAGCGCACAATGATATGAGTGGCCTCCTTACACCGATGCTAGTGTACCCGATGTGGATCCCACCTATAACTTTAGGTGGGACCATCCATCTCTTTGTTCATCGGGATGATGCTTCGTCCTAGCTTGTGGGGGTTTATTGTCCTCTAGTATTGGTTTCCATAGGTAGGTAGTTTGGTGGTAGGTAGTTAGTGGTGTCAATCTTTGTTTTTGTTGTTGTTGATCCTTTGAGAGAGAGTTTATGCATTAGTTGGTCGTAAGAGCCTGAGGTTTGTTTGTATTTTAAGAGTGATTTTTGAGAGCGATATGTTGTGGAAGGCCTGAGTGAGCAAATATGATGATTTATTTTATTTTGGCCTCCTTTTTCTTGATTTTGATGATGATGATTTTGATGATGGTGTTTTTGATTATGATGTTCGTGGTGATGTTCTTGATGGATCCTTTTGCTCCTACTTTCGAAAAATCCAAATCATTATCTCTTTTCCCCTCTTTCCCTTAAAAATCCAAATTCTTTCTTTTCTCTTCTCTTCCCAAAAATCTAAATGCATTTAGATGTAGAGCATGTAATTTTATTTTCGTAGTTTATTTTCATAGTTTATTTATTTTTCCCTTAGTTTATTTTTAGAGAATCTAATTTTATTTTTCGCATGCATTAAAAAAAATAATAATAATAAAAAAAGTTATTTTTCATTGTTAGGTCTTTTTAGTTGAAGTTAGATTACTATGATGTAAATAGCGGTTTATTAGCTTCGAACTCCCTTTTCCTCATGTGCCTTAACTCTTAATTCTTTTTGGTAAAGAAATTCCGTAGTCTTTAATTCTTGAGTCAACAAAGCTTTTAGAAAATTGTTGAACAAGTGTTTGAATGTCGATTTTAGTCCTCCTTAGTTGTACAACGCTTATGGTGACCATTTGAACGTTGGTGAGTTTTTTAGCCACCATGCATTGTTTTGACCACCACCTTGGACAATTTTCTTTCATGAGTGTTGTTGTTTACCCTGTATTGGTATCTAGATCGAAAAAATGGCTTCTAACTATAAGAATCGTGCCCTCTTTGCTCTTTTTTTCGACGACCATGGCTTTCACTTCGCTCTTTTGTTTTAGAATCCAAATTGCTTAGGTTTATTTGTTTTTTATTCTTCTTCCACATTATCGTATCCTTCTATTCCCCTTTGTTCCTTGACCCTTGTGCACTAAGCCACATTCAAACCACGACCTTCAACCGTTGTCACCCTATGTAGATTATTAAAGCTTGTGACTTGTCCTCGTCCTTGTATAGTTTGTTCTCTTAAAAAATAACAGAAGAAAAAGAAACAAAAAAACATTTACTGGATAAAAAATAAATGTTCAAAGATAGTTTAGTTATTTAGCTTTTGTAAATAAGCTTATTTAGAAATAAAAGGTTTGTTCTCCTTCATTTAAATTGAAGTGTTAGTGGCTTTCTCATCCTCATTATTCTTATGATTATCTTAAATAATGGGAAGTCGGTTATCTTAGCGCCCTAGCCTTATTTAGGACGGTTAATGAGCCACATATCGAGTGTTGTTATCATTTTAGAAATTTTGTAAAGTTGCTATTGAGTTGTAAAAGCTTTATTTATGTTTAACTCCGCAAAAAAGACATCTTTCCAACTTTCACCCTCACTGTAAGCCCCATTACAACCCTCAAAGACTATGTGAGACTGATTCACAAAGTGAAAAAGGCAACTTGATTGATATAGTCACTTGTCAAGCATATTGAGAGGATGATTTACGCGAGATGTGAGTGATTAACCATTTCATATCTCATCTATGCTCTTGTTCTTCATGAAACTCCCTCTCGGATTATTTTCCGCGATCATCGCGTTAAGGAATGGCACAAGGTAAGTATATGATTGAAGCACGCAAGTTCACCTTCATCTTCTTGGTTATCCTTGAATTCTTGCTTGTGAACTTTCCTTTTGTACTTTCCTATATGAATTGAGTTTTGGTTCATTTTAGATTTTATGAAGTCNATAAAGTCTTTGCTAATTGCCCCGCCGAGGGATTCATCCTAGTTCTCCCATTCTTAAAAGTTTAAAATTGCTTGTGGACAAGCAATGGTCTAGCTTGGGGGAGTTTGATGTAGTGTTTATTTTTTTATGTTTCGCATAGTTTTTTTAGCTAGTTTAGTTAGTTTCCCTTCCTTTCTTATGTCTTTTTCCCTTTCTTTTGTTAGTTTTTATTAAATCCCATTCCCTCGCATTTTTATAGATTTTATGCTCGTATTTGTGTTATTTTGCGTGTGGTCTCCATTTTTGTTTGATCTTTCGTTGAAAATTGGAAACCGAGGCAACATTCTCACAAGATCTAATGAAATATGTAGTAAGGAACGGTTTATTGATGTCTTGGCTTAGGCGATTTGATCTTTTGCTTCGCGTCTCGCGATATCAAAAGCCATGGCTCGGCGACATAGGCAAAGCTCCTAGCAGCCCCAGCAAAATATTCTTCCCCCCACTTGACAAACGAAATGAAGTAGGGAAAGTATAGAACAGGGGTACCATGCGGCCGCATGCCCCTGTTTCGTACAAAGTTGAACTTTGCTTCTTGCTCTTCCCACTTTCTTGGGTCTTGTTTTTGTTTATCTATTCACTTGTAAAGCAGTTAGTTAGATATAGTTAGAAGTTAGTAGAATGAAATTAGAACTCTTTAGATTAAACTTGTATTCATTTTGATTATTGACTTATTTCTTTATGAATTCAACTAGTTGTAATTCAATCTCTTTTAATTCAATTCATGGTTTGTTATTCAAAGTTCTTGGGTTCTTTTTCTTGGTTACATTATCCATTCAAGGTTAATTGGTTTCACGTTCTTGGATGGTTCTTTGTTTGGTTTCTTGGTTGATCATCATTGTACTTGGGCATCATTGGAATAAGCTTGAAGGTTATATCATTCAACTGTAAGCTTCATAGTAAAGCTCTAAACTCTTATTTAATTTCCATTTCAATTTTTATACTTTGTAACTATCTTTCCTTACTTTCTAGTTTTATTTCATAGCTCTTCTCAAGTTAAACTTGTCCTTGTTATTAATTTCCTTTGCTTTTTTTTCTTACTTTCTTTTCAAGTTCAACTTGTCTTTGTTCTTAGTTTACATTGTTTTAAGTTCTTAGTTTCTTCTCAAGTTAATCATGTCCTTGCTGTATTGCTTTTTGTTTTACTTCTTGTCAAGATTAAATCTTGTCCTGGCCTTCACTTTCTTTATTGCTTTTGTAGTTTGTTTAAATTACTTGCATAACTTACTTGTTTGTAAGATAAATAAACAAAGCTCTTTCCCTTTTTGATAAAATTGTTTAGTTTAGTTTATAATCCATTGACATAACTTATTTCTTAGCTATAATTTGTAATCATGAATAAAAATATGTGTTTAAATAGTAAAATGCGTAGTGAGTAGTTTTAGTGCTAGGGTGTGGGTGAAACCCTCACCACCTTCATGACTTAAGTAGGTTCTTAGTAAAGACCGAGCTTGGGGGTGACTTGAGTCGTTACATAGGGTTATAAATCACGTAGTCTATGATTTGCTTCCATAGATGTCGTCTTAGGTTCATAAATGAAGGATCAAGAGATGAAGTTGAGTGAAGACCATGACAATAGGTGTTCAAGTTAAGGGACGTTACTAGTCTTTGTGAAAAATTGATTATGAGTCGTTTCATGCTCACGCCATGAGAATAGGTTGTGTTCATAGTTCCGCTCTTCATGCTCGCTCGAGAGAGTAGACATGACTCTTAGAACGACTTCCCCTTGACATTCCCCTCTACGTTCGGTTTGACTTAGGAATCCACGCCTTCATGTAGAAAGTGAGCGGTGTATCTCGTACCTTATTCATCTTTAATCTCAATTTCAAGTTAAAATAAATCAACTATAGTGACAATCTTACCTCTAAAGCAACACTGACTTAAACTTACTCCTTAGACCACCTTAGTGTAAAAATCTTTATCTCGTGGGATTCAATCCTTACTTGCCCTTACTAGTAGCCTAGTGAGCCTTGTATGGTTTATCTTTGGTAGCCACTTCGACAAGCTTTCATCTATCATCCTCTAATCTGAATCGTGGAGGAAAGTGTATGTGTCCTTGCTCTCCTCTTCCTCCTCCTCCTCATCATCATCACCACCATCATCACTAGCTCCTCCATCTCCACTTATTATGTGAGTACCCTCTCCATGAATACCATAACCACCATGAGGGTAAGTGTACCAAGAAGAATGCGGGCTTGCTGGCTGAACCACCCCGTTTTAGCAAAATGGTCATATATCGAGTACATGGTCAGGTGGTGATCCTGCTGGAAGGTAACAAACGAGTCCATCATTTGACGCTGCTAAGTCTGAAATCTATTGAACTGGTCATACAGTTGTCCCATAGTAGTCTTCCATTCACCTTTACTTGTATAATAAGAGCTAGGTCCAGCTTCCTGAGAAGGCTGGAAGGTGGAAGGATGAGAGGTGAACACCTGGCCTTGCCCTCTCCTAGTATAGGTGCGCTGGCTAGCAGCGGGTGTGCTATCAGAAGAAGAAATCAAGGGCATAGTCCAGGAGCCTTGATCAAGTGCCAACCCAGTGATGGTGGGGTTTGGCAAAAAAATGAACGCCTTCTTATGTGAACCAACATACCAACGGAATCTACGTTCGTCTATGGAGTTAATCCATTCACAAACTAAAAATAATCTAAATCCAAATATCGAATACCCACTATAGGGATATGTGGAGCAGCAAAGTCAATCCCATAATCACGAGCAATTAAAGTAATTAAACCACCAAAAACAATATTATTCACAGTTGGCCAACCGTGCCTATATAAACTTGCAAAAGTGTTGCATTGAGTTTGCAGATGTCGTACGACAAAGTGATGACTAATAAGAATCCTATATGGGAAAGAACCGCGCAACAAGTGTTTCCCCGTAGTCATGATCTCTCTAATGGTGATAGTGTGGGCCTCATGGCGGACAAAGATAGTCCAACAAATAAGGCGATGTACCATACGGGCGGAAAGTTGATGCATCAAATTAGGGTAGTTATGTTGCCAACTCTCCGTAATTTGACCCATTAACCTATCCATAACTCAAAATCATTAAAATCTTTAGCATCTCTCTTCTTTCCCATGCTAGATAAGTCAATAATAAAGAAGAAATTCGCTAAAGTCTCATAACATTCTTCTCCGAATAATCGGAAGGACACACCCCTAACAGGCCTATGCCGGTTTGGTTGGTAAACCCTAAAACTAGAAATGAACTCTTATGTTATATTGGCACATCCATGGTGAAATTTTTTTACATGCCCATATTTTTAAGACACTCCCTAATTTATTCAACAATCCCTAAAGTATGTAACAAAGTATGATCTAAAAAGCGAGTAGGAAGAATGGCGCATTGTTTAAGCTTAATAAACTTATCACATTGTTCATGGGAGGCGAAACTTAACATGGGGAACTCCGAGTCCCTTAAGATGGCGTCTTAACGTTGCTACCTCCTCCTTGATGCTCCACTTGATCCTCCTCTGTTCCTCTTAGATGCCATTGTTAGTGACTTTGGTGATTTTTGAAGAAAGTTAGGGTTTTGGGTAATATTGATTTTGGGTTTTTTTTTGGGATTTTTGTTATGAGAGGAAGTAAGAGGGTTAAAAATAAGAGAGATTGGTGAACATTTGAGATGATTTGAAGTTGAGATGAGGAAGTTATAAGGTTTAATATTTTAATGAAAGTGGGAATAATGGTGGATTTGGGGTTTTATGAGAGAAGAAGTGAGAGTAAAGGTAGAAAGAGAAAGAAAAAGGACGAGGATGAAGTGGAATAAGGGTGGGATGAAGAAGAAATAGGGAGAAATAAGGTAGGTGGGATGAGTAAGCTCGCCCAGGCCACGTNGGGTAGGTGGGACGAGTAAGCTCGCCCAGGCCACGTTGCAGCTCGCTAGGATCGAGTGCAATGCGCTCGGGCAGCGAGGCGTAGTGAAGAAATCCACATTTTTTTTCCGAGTCCTTGAAAACCTGATGCGCGCCCGGTGACCCCTTGTCATTTTCCCGTGTACCGGGGCACACTGCACACCTTCAACCTTTTCCAAATTTCTCAAAAATTTTCTAAGTATGTGATTTTGTAGTGCGTGCCTAATAGAAAGTTAATTCGCCCAAACCCCCTTCACTGTGCCCGGCCACTTGGGCACACTGCCTCTCCTTTATTTTTCGATTTTCTTCTTCCTTATCTTCCTTCCTCTTCGCATGTATACTCACCTAAACTGCAATACTGCAAGAAAACTCAATAAAGTCGTTACTCCCTCACACTCACTCACTAAAAATTAAAACTAAATTAAACTAAACTAAAAATTAAGAATAAACTTCTAATCTTAGTATGGGTTGCGTACTGAAAAATGCTTGTTTAAGGTCATTAGCTTGATCGTGTTACTTGAGTATTCACAGGGGTGCTGGGTCAAGGAAAGTGACATCCTCCAATAACCCAACTGCATCGCCTTTATAGTAATGCTTCAGGCGATGGCCGTTCACATTGAATTTTTCTCCTTTATCATTCTGAACCTTATCAGGAAAGATCTTAACTTTCATCTAGATCGTAGCTTATCCAACAACAACTACGTCTGCTCCATCTAGATCGTAGCTTTCCAGGAAAGAATTTCAATCTAGAATTGAATAAGAGTACCTAATCACCAACTTTGAACTCCTTCTTCGCGATTGGCTTGTCATTCCACTTTTTTAGTTTTCTCTTTATAGATCTTGGCACTATTATAAGCTCCCAACCGAAACTCGTTCAACTTATTTAACTAAAGTAGCCTCTTCTCACATGCGAGCTTGGCATCCAAATTCAGCTCTTTCAAGGCCCAGTAGGCCTCGTATTCTAGCTCAACTGGCATGTGGCACGCTTTCCCTTACACAAACCGGTACGGAGATGTACCAATAGAGGTCTTGAATGATGTTCATGATCTATATGCCCATAAATTTCGTGAAGCTTGCTACTCCAATCCTTCCTGGTTTTTGAAACTTTCTTCTCTAAGATGGACTTGATTTCTTGATTCAAGACTTCAACTTGGCCACGAGTTTGTGGATGATAAGCTAGCCCGGTTCGATGATAGAATCTATACTTCTCAAGTAATTTAGCAAGCCTTTTCACGTGAAAGTGTGATCCCTCATCGCTAATGATAGCTCTAGGAACTCCAAATCTCAGAAAAATGACCTATTTAAAAATCTTCACACAGTATTAGAGTCCGCATTGGGTGTGGCTTCTACCCACTTCGAGACATAGTCTACGACCACCAATTTGAATCTTTTTCCATTGCAAGGAGGGAATGGTCCCATGTAGTGAATACCCCATGCATCAAAAATCTCTACTTCTGGTATCTAATTTTGAGGTATCTTGTGACGTTTTGAAATATTTCTGGTTCTTTGTCATGCATCATAAGATAACAAAAACTCTCAAGCATTCTTAGAGAGAGTGGGCCAATAAAATAACGAATGCAATACCTTGAACATGGTCTTGAATGGCCCAGCATGACCTCCATAACGTGATGAGTGGAAATGGCTCAGAATCCCAATTAGGAACACATTTCCGGTATAAACCATCAGCACATTCTTGGAACCAATTCAGATCATCCCAAAAGTATTGCCGAACATCATGTAAAAGCCGCTTTTTTTGTTGTGACGAAAGATTAGGAGGTAAGACACCTCCTACAATAGAGTTTACAAAATTGGCGAACCATGGTGACTTGACTGTAATAGAGAGCAAGTGAAGATCATGGAAGGAGTCATCTATAGGCACAAGTTCTCCATCTTCAAAATGAATTATGGATAAATGGCCAGCTATTACATTCTCCGCTCCCTTCTTATCACGAATCTCGAGGTCAAATTCTTGCAATAAGAGAATCCATCTGACCAACCGTGCTTTTGCTTCCTTCTCTGCTAGGAGGTATTTCATGAAAAATAACTTTCCAGCCCAAAAGGCAGGATCGGAACTTATCAAGTGCATAATCAACTGCTAGCAACTTCTTTTCATTGGTGGCATAGTTGACTTCAGCTGGATCGAGTGTTTGGCATAATAAATGGCATGTAAGACTTTCTCCTTCCTTTAACCTAAAACCGCTCCAACTGCATAATCACTGGCATCACACATTATCTCAAACTAAAGATCCAAGTTAGGGGGCTGAATGATAGGTGCAAAGATCAATGCCTGTTTTATTATGTTGAAAGACACAAGACATTCATCAGTAAAATCAAAATCGGCATCCTTTAAAAGCAATTTGGTTAGTGGTTTGACAATTTTAGAAAATTCCTTAATAAATCTGTGATAGAAACCTGCATGACCCAAAAAGCTTCTTACCCCCTTGACATTCACAGGAGTGGTAAGTTACTTGATTACTTGTATCTTTGCCTTATCGACCTCAATACCACGTTCAAAGATCAAATGTTTGAGCAACACCTTCAGTGCCCATGAAGTGACATTTTTCCCAATTAAGCACAAGATTCACCTCTTCACATCTCATAAGGACTTTTCTTAGACACTACTTGGACTGGACTAATCCATTTAGAATCGGGAACAAAATAAATAATGCCAGCATCAAGTAATTTAATGACGTCTTTCTTAACCGCCTCTTGCATATTAGGATTCAACCGATGCTGACCATGTATGCAAGGTCTATGAGCTTCCTCTAAATGAATGCGATGTATGCAAAAATAAAGACTAATGCCAGATGTGGACCCGAGGCTTTGGGGACCCACGTGCCCTTTCTTACAGGACATTTGTATGTCATGTGTAGTTTGTTTGCACAGTGTGAGTATGCATGGCTTGGGGGTGATTCTAGAATCTCAAAACCCAAGTAGAGAAGTCGCCACCGTCCTCCTTTCAGGAGCTAACGGAACCCCATTAGGTTATAGCCCAATGGAAAAATGACAGCCAAGGATACGAAGGTCACATATCTATGGATTCGGGGACGAGGGTAAGGACAATAGTATTCTGGTTTATCATGCATGGGTGATCACTTTAAGATTAGATTGATTTTAATCTTATATTTAATGGAAGCGTGCTTTTAGGTCTTTTAACCTAAACATGAATTCTATGTGATTTGAAAGTGTTAAAACATTTAGCATGAATTAGTTTAATGTCGAATCATGAATTAGTCAATATTACATGAATATGAATTAAAGACATGTCAATTATCTAATACAGCATTAAAATCAGATAATCATGTAAACTAACTAATTGAAGAACTCAATTTGATGATTTCGAAATTGTTGGCCTCATTTGAAGTACCTTCGTGCAAGTCGACGACCCTTTATAACCGAGAGCTTGATGAACCTTAATTAATTAGTAATAATGAGTGTTATCTGTTTGCCATGGTTTCTGATAAAAGCCACAAAATTCGAGGGCAGTTTTAGAGAAAGAAAATGATGAGTTAGAGAGAGTGAGAGAGGGTGAGAGAGTTGTGAAGATTTGAGTTGATGATTGTGTGTTGAAGAAGCTCGAAGGAGGGGGTATATATAGTGTTAAAAGTAGGGTTACTGAGCGCTAGGGCGCTAGGGAAGCTCTAGGACGCCCAACAATGAGCACCATGATGCCTATGGAGCGCTAGGGTGCCCACTAAGCGCTGTGGCGCAGCCTCTTTGGGCGATGGCTGCCCTAACTTTCCATTTTTCGTGGGATATGTCCGGTGCTTCCTTATTTCATATATTTTCTTCCATTAATCAAATTATTTCGAAATATTACGAGAATATACGTAATTTACTTCCGTAACACTATTTATACACTTCCATAGCCTAGAGCTGCCATAAATCAAATAAACCTTTCTAGAAGGTTCGTCGAATCTGGTCAAATTCATACGTTTAAATTGATTTATTTGTTTTCGAAAATGGATTTAGAATGAGATAGAAATGAAAATAATGAAATCGATTTAAGCGTACTTCAACTATTATAACTCATCATCGGTTAACCCCTATCGGCAATGGTTTCATTTATTTATTTATTATCAAGCACTCAGCCTTTAAGAATCGGACATTCTACGACGTGGTACACGATTATCATCGGCCGTTGGGTGGGACCTAAAATAGGTGTCTACAATTAGCCCCAATTTGACTGAGATTGTAGAGACGACTAGTCTCTTAAAACGAAAGTCAAAGTACATGGTACCTGAAAAACAAAGGTTAGTTTTACCCGCACCTGGATGATGCATCTTCGGAAAGTGCTATGTTTCTTGAGGATGAAATAAGGTCTCCTTCAGATGTTGTGTGATAGTATAGGAGGTTCCGGAATGCGTCTATACCATCCAGCTAAATACGAAGTCCAGAAAAGGCGTATGTACCATCCGGTCAAATATGAAGTCCCAGAAAAGGCATTTATACCATCCAGAGATAAGTCGTTTAAGACAGAGGTTGATCGTCTGATGATCCAAACATTTCCACTTTCGACACAGCTTGGCCGTAGCGAAACATGATGATGTTGTAGAAGGTTGCTTTGTTGTCTTCTGACTTGTTTGACCTGATTTGTCTTTCAGGGGCACTTTGGTAATTCAGACACGATTCGTGTTTCAGGGAAGTTTTAGTAATTCTGACCCGATTCATCTTTTGGGGGCATTTTAGTAATTTTTACCCGTTCCGTCTTTCTAGGGCATTCTGGTAATTTTATGAGGAATGTTGGTAAATGGCGGCGTAGAATGTCGGATTATGTGAAGCAAATCTTGCTCAAAGTACAAACCAAAATCCCCAAAAGTTCAAACTAGGCCCCATAGGGGGTCCCAAAATTCGCCACCTAGGGGCAGGCTGGCGGCCATAGCGCAGCCCTAACGCCTAGGCGCTAGCTGTGGGGCCCTCTAGCCTTTCATTGGTCCATGTAAGCTTAATTTGAACTTGTTGTTGTTGTTAGTACTTGTGTTGGTCCGTGTATTTTCTCACACACAAACTCTACTTGCTTTCTTCTTCTTCTTTGAACCAAACCCCAACAAAACTTTCAACCTCCATTGTTGTCCTTATGAAGCTTGAAGCTCGGGTTTTCGCGTGGATTTTTGTCACCAACAATGTAAGTGCTCTGAACTTAGCTCATGTTGTTATTTTTGCTCGAATTTGGCAGTTTACTCACTTAGTCATGAAGTAGTGACCCCAAAAAATTGGGTTTTCTTGGTGTTGCTCATGAAGGTCGAAATTGATGCATGTCCTTACCTGTATGACTGTAATGGAACCCATAGCAAGTAGTTTGAGCTAAAAAAAGTGAGGTTTGACTGAAAACCCAACTTGTTAGCTTAGGGTTTGAAGTAGTGAAGTAGAAAGTATGGTTTTGCTTGTACGAATGGGTGAATTTCGCCTCATTGTGTTTATTTGTTGATAAAAATGTACTCGTGACTTGTAAATGCAATGAATTGAGCATTTGTTGATGTCTTGTGAATTTTTGTGGAACTAGCTCATATAGTTTATTTTAACTAAGGTAGTGAATATTATGTAATTTGCTTCTCTTGATGAATGAGCTTGATTTCCATGTGCCAATGATGATAATGAATTAGGAGTAGCTCTAATTAGCAACAATTTGTCGGTTTTGAAGCTAATTTCCGCAAAAATGATTACTAAGTCACATAGGTCATGTAAGTTAACACTACAAGAAAATCCATTTATTGCAACGACAAAAAATGGTCGTTGCAATACATCAGTTTTAGCAACCATAAGCTAAAGTCGTTGCAAATGTTGTTGCAAAAAATCAAAAATTTCATTTCCCTACAACAAAAAAAAACGCGGGGTTAACAAAATTTTGGTCAAATAATGGCAACAAAAGAAGTCGTTGCTAAAGCATTTCACTAGAGTACAGCAACACTAAATATTGTTACTAAAGATGAGCAGTACTTTTAGCAACAATGAATGTCGTTGCAAAAAAGAAGTGTACGGTATAGCAACGACTTGTCGTTGCAAAAGGTATGTTGTACTAATACATCAAATTTCTTATATGTATACCTAAAACTAATATCTCACCATCATCCTAACTTATTATCTTCTCAAACAATCAAAACCCACTCCCTAAATTTTTCTCCTTTTTTCCTCCACCCCACCTACATACAGCAATAGTAGCCCTCCACCACCCCACCATCACCCTCACGGCAGCTTAGCCCCGCACCTTCACCTCTTCGCGACTTCGCCCACCGGCCTACCTTCACCCCACCTTCAACCACGACCTTCGCCCAGCGCAGCACCGAAGACCACCAGTCCATCACCCTCACATCACTCAATACGCACAGCACCTAGTTCACCGAAGACCACTGTCGCTGGTGGTTAATAGACGGTGGTTAATTGCAATTGAGCACATCTTTTGCATTAAATTGCAGTAGATCAACGGTGGTGAGTATTGCAGTAGATCGACGGTAAATTCGCACAGTACACCTCATTAAATTACGGTGGTTATTTGACTTGAATTTGTGTTATTGTTGTATTTATTTGTTACCTTACTGAATTGAATTTGTTGTTATTTGACATGGTTCAATTAATGAACTACTTGGTAGTTTGTTCTTTGTTTTTGGGTTTGAGTTGCGGGTTTCGCCTAATTGTTCGTCGTTAGAGTTGTTTCAAATATTTTTCTGGGTTGTCGTGGGGTTTTCAATGTCGGTGGACGGTGATGTTAAGTTGAGGGTAATCTCCTGTACAATTGTGTAGGTCATTTTACTGTTAATTAAATTGATTTGTGTTGTTGTTGTTGTTGCTCACTAATCAGGATTATCATAACACTACCATCATGCTACAAAATAATAAACCTTAGCCTGATCATTAGTTAAGTATTTAATTGTCGTGTTCTAGAGTTGTAGGAACTCTCAAATATGTACTGTACAGTGTACATCCTATGAAGCAGGAGGGCCAGCCATTAGATACAGGCACTGTTTCTGTTTTCATAATGCTCTCTGTGTTGGACTTTTGATAGTTCATTACTCACTTCATCATACTATACTATTACTCATTTTGACGATGGCTAATTATCTTCCATTCTCAAAAGCAAACATCCAGTTTTATAATATAGTAGACAGTAAACAAAAAATTAAACAAAAAATAAATGCGATGTAATAGAACTTAGATGAATTGTGTTATGATATTATAATTAAATGAAGATAAATAAGTGGGAGAAAAAAGTCAGTTTCTTTTGGTTTGTGGAGCAATATTAGCTACTCGAGTAGGTTGCTAATCTTTAATTGTATATCTCCTCATACCAAGTAGATGAAATTTCTGGGCTTCTATTCTTTAATTGTGTTTAGATGTGTCCTACATATATCAATTGCTACTTAATATTCCACCCACCAGTAACTAGTGGTTTGCAAAAGGAGTCCCAGGCAATTGGTTTCTAGTCTGAACCAACAATCTTTCAATTTCTCTAGTTTTGGCTATAAGAACAACCAGTAAGCTAAATAAAGACTTTTCCTTGTGATTCAGCTGTGTGTCATTGCTGCTAAAGAATACAGAAAAAGCAACTACATTAAGACATGGTAAATGAAGAGCGAAGAATCAGTATAGAGGAGAGTAGTATAAGTAATGTCTTTCACACGGGAACATAAATAAACAATAATAATAGATAAAAATGCTACTCTGTTACATAATTAACACGGGAAGAGCGAAAGATTAACTCAAGTGGTTAAGTTTCATTTCGACACAGGAGATCCTAGGATCAAATCTCTTCTCCGCCCTTATCGCTCCTAGTACACACACACAAAAAAAAAGGCATCTAATCTATATTCTACTCCGTACCAATAAAATGGATCAGATAATCTATCGACCAAAGAAAACAACCTATATTTATCCTATATTACCAGTACTTCATTTTAAATAGCCTACTTTATATAGTGACTTATTCCATAGTAAGGACTAAGAGTGGTTTCTATTTAAGGCTCATAGGACATACCTTTTTTTTAGCGTTAACCTACTCCCACACTTTCGTAATGGAGCTCATTACTTGTCAATAAAAAGAAGGATTAAAGGGTTAAATTAATAACATTGAAATTAATTAATTATATTAGACGTGTGAAAGTCTTTACTGATTTTATATTAGACATGGCAAACCACTAAGACGTGATTAATGTCTTGCTTGCTATTTTAGAACTGAGTAGATAAGTAGAGGAGAGGTAGGAGAGTAAAATTATTCAGAAATTGTGAGAACTTGGAGATTGTTACTATTGAAGTTGAGATTGTTGTATCTTGACAGTCATTATCTTCCTCTTCGTTTATCTGTTATCTCTTGCTTTTCATTCTTGACCCTACTATATGTCAATGGATTTTGAAGTCATTGGCAATGTTATATAGTTAAGCACTGGTGTTAAGCTGTGCTTGCTTTTAAGTCCATGGTTATTGAAGTCATTTGCCAGTATATGTTTCAACGGTTACCTCCATAATATGTTTTGGCTACTGCTTTGTTCATTAAGGGTTGTTAAAAGCAACAACAATGTTTTTAATGAGTTTTGTGTTTTGGACATTTATTTTTTTCTTCTCCCAAATGTGATGCTTATGGTCTTATTTTGTCACATTAGGAGATGACTATAGATAAGGCATGGATGAAAGTAAAGAATCGTTCCTCTTATGACTATGTGAAGGGTGTTGACAACTTTTTAAACTTTGCTCTTTCAAATGTTAGCCAAGAAGATAAGGACACTATCACTATTAGGTGTCCTTGTAACAATTGTCGAAACATAATATTCAAAAGAAAGTGTGATGTGAGATTAGATTTGCTCAAGTGGGGGATGTATGACAAGTATACCATGTGGGAGTTCCATGGAGAAGTATCGCAAGGTGGAAGGGAAGATGAAAATTACAATCATATCGATCTTGATAATGACTTTGGCATATCAATGCTCCAAGATGCTTGTGGTGTGGGTCCTATGAATATTGGGGGCGATGATGAGTTGTTGAATGATATTGAACATGTCACCGAAGAACCTAATGAAAATGCCAAAAAAATTTATCGACTCCTTCAAGAATATCAGGAGCCGTTAAAGGTGAATGGAATGACTATGACTAAGCTGGAATACATTGTGAAACTTTTACACATGAAGGTTCTATATAATTGCTGTGACAGTTCTTTTGACAGTTTACTCAATTTTGAACGCCAGGCATGGGGAATTGATCCTCCAGAATCTTATTACGAGGCTAAAAAACTCATTAAGGATTTAGGTCTTGATTACATAAAGATTGATGCTTGTCAAAATGATTGTATTTTATATTGGAAAGAGAATGAGAATTTGAATGAGTGTCCCACTTGTGGTTTATCGAGATGGAAAAATGATGAGAAAGGGTCCTTAAAGGGAACTAAAGTGCCTCATAAGGTTTTGCGATAGTTTCCTTGCAAGCCAAGATTGCAAAGGTTGTACATGTCTAGAAAAACTGCTAAAGATATGCAGTGGCACAAAGAACAAATTGTGGATGATGACATAATGAGGCATCCTCGTGACTCATATGCTTGGAAATCATTTGATGACGAGTATGGTGAATTCGCAAAGGAAGCACGTAATGTAAGGCTTGGACTAGCATGTGATGGGTTCCAACCTTTTAATAATTCACAACACAGTATATGGCCGGTTGTTCTTATTCCCTATAATTTACCACCATGGGTTTGCATGAAACCTCATTCCTTTTTTTTTACTTTGCTCATACCAGGACCCACTAGTCCAGGGAGGAATATAGATGTGTATCTCAGACCATTAATTGATGAATTGAAGGATCTTTGGGACAATGGGGTTGAAACTTATGATGCCTATTAGAAGGAAAATTTCAGATTGCGTGCATCTCTTTTATGGACTATCAATGACTTTCCAGCATATGGAGATTTGTCGGGATGGACAACTAAAGGTGGTTATGCTTGCCCGTGTTGTAATAAAGATACGAAAAGCACGTCACTCAAGCACAACGGTGGTTATATGCGACATCGTCGTTGGCTGCCACTTGATCATAAGTGGAGAAAAGATGCATCTTCTTTTGATAATAAGCATGAGAAAGGTCATGCACCGCAACCACTTACAGGGGATGATGTGCTGGGNAACAGGGATGACATCGTCGTTGGCTGCCACTTGACATCGTCGTTTGAGTCATGCAACATGGAATAACAAGTTTGTTACACAACAGGGTGAGTTCAATTGAGATATGAAGTTAATAACGTATATTTTCAAATGACATGTCTTTATTAATCAATTTTGTTTGGTGTGTTATTATAGGAACCAAGAAAAAATCCAATGAGGAAGGACAAGCACAAGGACGTCAGTTGACCAAAGATGTTGTTGATGCAGTTGTTAATAGTAAGGACACATCTGGTAGTTTGTTCAATTGACATCTTTTTTTTATAAAATAAAAGTTTTAATCTACTTGTTTTTTATATTATAGATTTGAATAAACAACGTGCATTATGTACAATTGAACAAGGAAATCAGTCTCCTACATTAAATGATCAAAACAACGATGTGCATGACACAAATGGTTCACTCCAACACGAAGATCTTGAAATGAATGATTGTGAATCCGGAGGTGTAGTCACAGGAAGAACTGAATGTATGTATGATATCCTATATATAACTTTTTATTTTTCTGTTCTAAAGTGTGGTTCATAAGTTACTCTTTACTATATTTGTAGATGCACTTGGTAAGAGAAAACGGATGAGTAACCTAGCTGGTAGGATTGCTAAAGCAATCGAAGTGAATAAAGCTGGTAACCCTACACCCCGACAGGTGCGAAACAATGACAACACTAAAGAGGGTAATCAGGAAAACAATGAAGGCTTAAATGAAGGTAACCGGTTGTTCCATTCTTCCTTTTTGCAAAATTAATTAATATGCATATTTGTAAGACTCTTATCTCCCTCCGTTGCTTTATTTTGAAGCAACAAGTCACACTAGAGGAATAGGTAATCGAGGGAAGTACAAGAGCTATGTGGTTGATATGAAAATTAAAGGGAAAGGATCAAAACTAACAGTTTACATACCTGAAGAAATTGATCGAGCAATTGGGGAAAATGCACGACATTTGGTTAATAAGTGTGGTCGCATAGTGAGGACAAGAGCTCCATTGAATGTAAACAATTGGAAGTAAGCTTTTTCTGTTGCGGGTGATAGTATGTGGAAGGAGATCCAGGTAATAGTAGGATAAGTTGTAAGTTTAATATGGTCTCATGGGATATGTTACTTCCTTCTTCTCATGTGAGTTTCTAGGTTATTATACAGCTTGTGTTTTGTCGATGGTGAACGAATTATATTTAGGATTGTGGATTACACATGAATGATAGTGGATAATCTATTTCAGGTTATGGAGATGTATGGAGTTGATAGTGTATTACACATGAATGATTGTGTTTACCTTGTGGTTGAAAATTATTGTGATAAGGCTTGGTGATGGGATTTGCATGAATATAGAAAAGATGATGGGCTTATAAAATTTTCAGGTTTTGGAGATGTCATTTGCAGTTGTAAACAGGTTTTGAAACCATTTACATGGTGGCTTAGTTCAAAATACAAAGGAGACTCTGCCGAAATTTATGCTCCACTTATTGATAGTATCTTCATAATTTTTAAATATTATCTTATGCATTCTCTTACTTATGAATTAACTCTTACCATTCTAATACATGCAGGGTTAACAAGATTCTGATCGCATTTTGTTATGAAGATGTTGAAGGTTAATTGCTAATTGTATGCGTAGCGGTTTTGGGTAGTAACATTGCTATAACTTTTGCTATTAATAGGAAAGTGAGAACATTCTAACATCAATTGACATAATGTATGTTTTGGACTCTTTATGTAAATATGATCACATATTTTTGGTTTGTAATATACATATTCTAAATATATATATATATGTTTTATTTGAAATTCTACTTTTGGAAGTGGTTGGATTATGTGCAACCAAAAGGTATATTTCCGTAGTATATATGGTTAAAAGATCGATGATTCTTCGCAAATAATGTTGTGACTTTGGATAAGTTTTTGCAACAAAAAATTGTTGTTGCAAAAAATGTATGCTATGATATATATTTGATACGTTTAGTAACGACAAAAGTTGTTGCAAAAGACAAGTACCATTAGAAATGACAACATTTTGCAACACCAAAAGTCGTTGCAAAAAGAAAACTAGCAAGAAAAGATTAACTTTTGCAACGGAAACTGTCGTTGCTAAACAAGATGTATTGCAACAACTATTGTTGTTGCGTAAGACCGTATATATGTCGTTGCAATAAATAGTACATTAAATTGGGATACAGGTGTTTTTGGCAACGACATTTTAATTGCAACGACAGAAGTCGTTGCAAAAACAGTGTTTTTTAGCAACGAAAAAAGTCGTTGCCAATGCTTTCGCTACAGCTATACAAAAATGGTTTTGTAATTTTGAACTAAAAGTCTTTTATCATTTACAGCAACGACCTTGCAACGACATTGAGTGCTGCTGAGACTTTGAGTCTTCCATAGTTTATTGCAGGTGGTTGGACAACCATAACTCATGTTTTATTTCTGGGAAATGTCCTTATACAGCGTTATGCTGCCGAAATTTCTGCTCAAAATTCTTATATTCTTGCAGGTCTAGTTCAGATAATGATATTGTGGAGGTGGAGGACGTACGCCAGGTGTCCTCCAAGAGGTCAAGACTATGGGCTCCTGGAGAGTGGCAGCCCAGCATGTTAGCCTTTGATCGGGCTCAGCATATTTCTCACATTCCCCTCTCGGGTCATGTGAGTAACTAACCTTTTTTCTTCTTTTCTTTTTAGCTTTTCGTGTTCAATCTTTTCTTTTCCTTTGCAAGACAACCACCGTTTGCAGAGGTTTGGCTCGAGTACTCCAATCTTGGAGGGGCTTGCTTAGCTCCGAGGGCAGCGTGATCCTGATCTTCTTCGCATGCTCTCGGGTGTGGTTTTGATGACTTCATTTGTGGCCTTTAGGCCCTCGAGAGCTTGAAAATATCTCTAGTATTTGTTCTTTATCTCTTCGAGTGGTGGTGGGATATAAAACTTCCGCTAATCCATTGCCATCATGTGAATCTGTCATTACCTTAAGAAATCGGGTGTTTCTTTTGAGTTTCTTTCACACTTTAGTGAAAGAAATGGCCTTCATTAGTGATGTTGGCCTTAAAATGGTTGCTTATTAGTTAATCAATTTATCCTTCGGTCCCAGATGTGTTCTGTTAGGGGTCTCGGCCTTTATTGGTACCACATCAGAGGGATCTCAAGTCTAGGAATTTGTGTCGTATTCTACTCCTAGCAGCAGTTTGTCCAATGTGATGAGAACCGCCAGTTTTCCCGAGTTTGATTTCTTTTATCGGCATTTGCTATCCCCTTCGAGATTGTCTTTTCTTTCAACAGCTGACTTCGGAGTTGTCGTTTCAAGGAGGATCCAGTGATACTCCGAGCCTTTCAGAGATGTACTTGTTGCTCGGTTTTACGCCCACGGATGTTCCGTCGACAAGCCAAGGCCCTGCAACATAGGAATCTAGTTTATCGTTTGGCATATGCATGCGTAAAATGTATGTATATATGAACATGACTTTGTATATTTTCAATATTATTTTTGTACATGATTGACTAATAGCTTGTCGAAGTGGCTACCAAAGATAAACCATACGAGGCTCACTAGGCTACTAGTAAGGGCAAGTAAGGTTCGAATCCCATGAGATAAAGATCTTTACACTAAGGCAGTCTAAGGAGTAAGTTTAAGTCGATTTTATTTTAGAAAAAAGATTGTCACTAATGTTGATTTATTTTAACTTGATTTTAAGAATTAAAGACGACTAAGGTAAGGGATACACCGCTCACTTCTTACATGAAGGCGCGGATTCCAAGGTTAAACCAAACGCAGAGGGGAATGTCAAAGGGAAGTCGTTCTAAGAGTCATGTCTACTCTCTCAAGTTAGCATGACGAGCGGAACTATGAACACGACCTATTCTCATGGCGTGAACATAAAACGACTCCTAAGCACTTTTTCATGAAGAGTACTAACGTCCCTTAACTTGAACACCTATTCTCATGGTTTTCAAACTAATCAAACACGGGGAATCTTCACTCAACTTCATCTCTCGATCCTTTGTTGAGGAACCTAAGACGAGATCTACGGAAGCAAGTCATAGATTACGTGATTTAAATCCCAATGTAACGACTCTAGTTACCCCCAAACTCGGTTTTTACTAAGAACCTACTTATGTCATGAAGGAGGTGAGTGTTTCACCCATACCTTAGCACTAAAAACTGCTCGCTACACATTTTATTAATTTAAATACAAATTTTTATTCATGATTACAAATTATAGCAAAGAAATAGGTTATGACAATGGATTATAAACTAAACTAAACAAAAGTATTAAAAATGGAAGAGCTTTGTTTGATTATCAATGTTATAGCAAAGAACTAAGTTATGCAAGTGATTTAATTAAACTACAAAAGCTATAGAGAAAATGAAGACAAGGACAAGGTTTAATCTTGAGAGAATTTAAAACATAAAGCAATAATGCAAGGACAATATTAATCTTGAGAAGAAAACTTATGAACTTGAGTTAATGTAAGCAATAGGACAAGGACAAGTTAATCTTCATAAAGAAAGCTTAAGAACTTTGAAATATTGAAAGCAATAGGGCAAGGACAAGATTAACTTAGTAAAAGCTTTAATAAACAAAACTTTAAAGTAAGAAAATAGCTACAAGAATTATAATTGAAATGGGAATTGAAGATGAATTAAGAGTTGTACCATGAAGCTTGAATAATTGTAATTAAAGAGCCTCGAAGCTTTACTTCCAATAACATCCCAATACAATGTTGAATAACCAAGAACAAAATCAAGAAGCTTTGAATGTCACCCAAGAACACCAAACTAAGAACTCCAAACTAAGAGCATGAACAAGAAACCAAAAACCTTGAATAACCAACTTTAAATTAATTGAAGAAAGATTGAATTACAACTAATGTATTTATCAAGAACTAACCACTTAATCAAATACAATTAATCTAGATTAAAAAATGAGAGTTTCTAATAATCTTATACTAACTTCTAGCTATTTCTAACAAAATCTAACTCTCAAAACTGCTGAAGAACTCAGGTGTATCTAGTAGAGTTTAAACCCAAAGCAAGTGGGTAAGTTGAAGAAGAGAAAACTGAAGTCGCAGCAGGGGGTAGCGACCGCTCCTGTAGCCTAGCAAGCGCTAACCCCCTGTTTTCCTTTCTTTCTTTGCTAGAGGCAGTGGCTTTAGTTGTAAAAGTGAATTTGCCAAGCACCTCTTTAGTCTCCCCACGTTGCTTGACCAAGCTAGCGATATCGCTAGTAAAACTTGCGATATCGTTAGAACCTTCAGCAAAAGCCGAAAGGATCTTGACAAAGGCTTTAAACTCCGATTTAACCAACCCAAATCTTCGTAAAGCATACTACTCCTCTTATTTCTTGTAATGTCTTGATTTCCGAATCAACCGGGAAATCCTACAAAAATGAGATAAAACACAAAATAGAGTAATACAAGGAATAATAAGCTAAAATATGTGGGAAAGGGAATAGAGAAAAAAACAAACTATATAAACAAGGAAAAACTGAGAAAGAAAGGAGAGAAAACTAGCTAAATTAACTAAGAAAACTACGGAAAAGGTAAATAAATAAACACTACATCAAACTCCTCCAAGCTAGACCATTGCTTGTCCCCAAGCAATTTTAACTTTGAAAATCGGGAAGAGAAAGATGAATCCCTCAGGGAAACGATTAACGAAGAATTAAACAATTTCTCAAAAATGAACAAAATCCTTAACACCAAGGAAAGTAAGGGAAGCATAGTTCACAAGAAGTACTTCAAATAGCGACCTAAGTAGATTAAAATGAACTTGTGATTTACAATACCCATAATACGCAATGATCGTATGGAATACTCCTTGAGGGAGTTTATAAAAGAAAAAAGAGCATAGATGAGATAATAAGTGATTTAATCACTCACATCTTGCGTAAAATACCCTCTCAATGAGCTTGCCAAGTGACTTTATTGACAAGTAACCTTTGAACTTTGCATCTCGGTCTCAAATGGACTTTGAGGGTTGTATTGGGGTTGAGGTAAGTTGAAAGTTGGAAAGTTTGGCTATTTTGAGGAGGTAAACCTAAGTGAAGCATTTACAACTAAATAACGAACTTTCGCAAACCTTTAACAATGAATGAAGATCTCAACACAACAAAACGATCTTCCACTATAATCTAATGATCATGAAGAATAGAAGTGGAAAAATTGACTTAAAGACCCATTTTGTAACTCAAATAACCGTCCTAAAAGGAATAGGACGATATAGACATATGACTTTTCAACATTTTAAAAGATTATCTTTAAAGAAATGATGCCGAAAAGCCATTTACTCACTTCAAATGAATTGAACAAGAACCAACTTTTTTATCGCTAGCTAAGCTTATTTTCAAAAGCCTTGGAATTTTATTTTATTTTTATTTTATTTTTTTTCAATTCCACTACACATCTTTTCTTTCTTTCTTTTGTTTTCTTTTATTTTTTTTTAATAGAACAAATTTATACAAGAGGACAAGAATGACGACATGCTTCACTAACTACATAGGGTGACAACGGTTGTAGGCCGAGGTTCATATGTGGGTTGGTGAACAAGGGTCAAAGCACAAAGAAGGGGAACAAAGAATATGTACATATGTGGAAATAGAAGAAAAGAAACAAAGCTAAGAAGAGTTGGATTCTAAAACAAAATATACAAAATGAGGGCCATGTTCATATAATCGAGAGCAAAGTGGGCATGATTCCCAAAGTCATAAGGAAAATTCTCGATCTAGGTATCCACAACAAGGCAATTATCAACCGCTCTAAAAAGAAAATGACACCAAGGTGATGGTCTAAATATGCATGAATGCTCAAAATCTCACCAAGGTTCAAAGACGATCATTCATGCGGTGTTTTGACAGAGTCAAAGGAGTTGGGAAACCGATATTCACTACACAAGTTCAAACAATTATCTAACATGGTCTAATTACTAAAGAAGTCAAAACACAAGAACTACCTTTCTAAAGTGTTTTTAGGATTTAAAGCTCGTGAGAAAGGGAAAGGCTAAGCTAATAGTCTCTTTTCACATCATAGGGATCTAATCCTAAACCTAACCAAAAAGACCTAAAGAAGAAAAATATTTTTGGACTTTTCGCTTTGAATGCATGTTGTAAAAAACTAGATTCCCTAAAAGTAAACTAAGGGAAAATAATAAAAGAAGATAAACTACAAAAATAAACTACATGTTGTACACTAAAAGTTAAAAGCATTTGCATTTTAAGGGAAGAAGGGTAAAGAATGAATAATTTGGATTTTTAAGGGAAGAGGGGTGAAGAAAGAACAATTTGGATTTTCCAAAGAGAGAGCAAAGCACCATAAACAATCAATCATCAAAATCTTAATTCAAAGAAAATCATCATCATCATCATAAATGAAGGGCTCACAAAAGTACTACAAAAAACGCTCATAATCATATCATCGTCATCAAGTAGGAAAAATTATCAACAAACCCAAAGCTAGCGTCTACTTCCCTCCTAGTACCACACTCAAACAACCTCGAAATAGAAACCAACTCTCTCTCTTCAAATCAAAAAAACAAACAACGCAAAACAACTAACAACAAATAATACCAAAATGACTCAACTACATACCCTTCGTGCATACCCACTAAAAGCATACAACGACACTAGTGGACACCTCACCCAATCTAGGAGATGAGCATCGACTCGATCCTCAAGGTAAAGGAGGGTCCGGCCTAAAATTACTTGTGGGATCAACGTTAGGACCACTAGCGTCGGTATATGGTGGCCAATCATAGCGTGGTCGGTCAGGGTAGTTGCCAAACTCAAAAGGGCAAGAAGGGTATGGATCCCAACCTCCCATATATCCTTGTGGCCAAGAATCTCCAGGCACACTAGGATCACCTCAGGGATCACAACCTCCAGAAACTTGGAAGTTGTAACCCGGCTCTGATTGAGTGGGGAAGTAGGGCCAAGTAGGTTGACCATTATTCAAACCCAAGATCGGTCCTTCCTAAGGTGGGCAGTATGGGTAGTTGAGATAAGGGTCAAAATGGCCTGAGGAAACGTGATAATGATACATAGCATTGGTTTGAATTGATGCCAGCTCACGCTCCTGTTGTTGTTCTTGATGGGATTGGATGTAGCTAAACATCTTTGTTTGTTGGAGGGAGAGAGAGTTGAAAGCATTTAGAAGTTCAGAATAAGGAGGAGTTTGAGAGGAAGAGGAGCCTTGTTGGCTCATCTCTGGTGGTACTTGGTAAGGAGGGTGCCTCGTCCCGTAACCATGGGGAGGGGATCGCATACGCTGAGGGGTAGCTAAGGGGAGAAGGTGAGAGTAGTGTCTAGAAAATAAGGAGTGGTCTTCCGGACTCAGAGGTTCGAAAGGAATAAGGAAAGGGGATTACTTTTCGAACGTGGTGAGTTATGGGTTAGGAAAATAGAAGTGGTATCGCCAATTTACTAACCAACTCACTCAATCCGGCTTAGAAGTCCCATGCACAAACCAAGCAGAATTAAATGAGTCTAAGTCAAACAAAAGATCATCATTCACCGTTTGTAGTGCATGGAAGTAGTGGGAGTATCCTAATTTCCTAGCTAGAAAGGTAATATTCCCACCCAAACCTATTTCTCCCTTCATGTGGGGTTTGGAGACAATTTCTCTACAACGCTTGACAAACATCCAACCAGTATTAAGGCGTCCAGTTGAGTTTGGCTTAGCTGCCATGTAAAGGCAGCAGAGCTCAGTTTGGTTTATCTTCCCCAAATCTTGTTTGGAGAAAATAGAGTTACCAAACAACCGGTGCAACAGCCTTAAACATGGTTAGTGGATGTGACTGGCCAACGAGGTGGTAGAACGGAACCTATCGAAGCCACTAATTTCCTTCCAAAATTCATGGAGGTGGAATGCTAGAACAGTGACCCCAGATGTTTCAAAGATGGGGTTGGCCGGATCACAACCAAAATGTGTATTAAGCTGTGATAGGGTGATGGAATGATTATTGTAAAAAATTCGGAAACTAAGTTCATATTCAGGAAAATCATCGGAATTCGAAGTCTTGCTACGTTTAAAAGTACTTAAGAATTCGTATGCTAAAAGGAGGTAGGTTGGGTTGACGGTGTGTGGATGAACAAAGTTCGTCCAACCTAAGTTCTCAAACAAAACTTGCATTTCGGTGTCAAAGTGTAAGGCTTGTGCAAGTTTTGGGTCATAGAACTGCGTACCTCTTAACATACGCTCATTTTTCCAAGAAAGCCTTGGTAACATCATCCCATGTTTTGAGCGATCCCTCGGGTAATGATCGGACCCAAAACTTAGCTTTATCCCTTAGTGAAAACTGAAACATATGCATCCAGATGAATTTTGGGGTTACATTGTTATGTTTCACTGTGGAACATAACTCAAGGAAGTTATCTAAATGCGCAAAAGGGCAATCGGTGGGACTTCCCCCGAATTGAGCATCCTTGATCATACGAATCAAGTGAGGACTGAATTCATGGTTGTTTGCGGTCATAGCGGGTAATGAAATCCCACTACGCAATTCGAAAGCCTCAAGGTGGCAAAAATCCATGAGAGGTTTCTGTAGTATAGTTTCCTTAGGCATATCTGAATGTTCAGATATAGAATCGGATTCAAATAAATTTCCTCCTTCTACAAGTTCATAAGTTTCGTGAACAAGCCTTCGTAAACCACGTAAGTGTTTTTCAATTTACGGAGTAAATGGCGTGGTAGAATTTCCTTGTGATCGGTGTAGCATACAATGCTAGAATAAAGCTAGCAATGATAAGTATGCAAATAACAAGAAAAATAAGGAAGGAAGGTGAAATTATGACAAAAATCTCATAAATAGAGAACTATTTAATGAAAAACCGTTTTATCCCCGGCAACGGCGCTATAATTTGATAGCCTGTCAAAGTGGCTACCAAAGATTAACCATACGAGGCTCACTAGGCTACTACTACAGGAAAGTAAGGATCGAATCCCACGAGATAAAGGTCTTTACGCTAAGGCGGTCTAAGGGGTAATTTTAAGTTGGATTTATTTCTTAAAAAAAGATTGTCACTAATGTTGATTTATTTTAACTTGATTTTAAGACTTAAAGACGACTAAGGTAAGGGATACACCGCTCACTTCTACATGAAGGTGTGGATTCCTAGGTTAAACCGAACGTAGAGGGGAATGTCAAGGTGAAGTCGTTCTAAGAGTCATGTCTACTCTCTCGAGCTAGCATGACGAGCGGAACTATGAACACGATTGTTATTGTCATCTTCATATTCACCATCATCATCCTCATATTATTCTCATATCTATACTAATTTTGGGCCATATTTTGGGTTTTTGATTCTTGAAGTCGCTTCTAAGATCGTTTTGACGCTAGCACGCAAGGTATCTAATATGAGGCCACCATAAATCATCATCTTCAAGCTTCTTCATTTTGATCATTGAGCTTTCTCTTATTATTTTTGGTGTAGTTGGCTCCATCCAAGTTAGCTTTCTAAACCCCATCATCAACATTATTTTAATCCATGAAATATTTATTTAATAATGGTTTGAAATGCAATAAAACAAGTGAAATAAAATGAATCATGGGCCTTTAAAACTTTTAGATTTTTCAAAGCTATGCCTTTCAAATTTTCAGTTTTTTAAGGGGTGTCCTAAACTAATTTTTTTTCTGAGTTGTACGCCTCAACTCATTATTTTTATTTATTAGTAGCCAATTCAAGTTCTTGTCGTGTAGAAAGTTCTTCAGCGCCTATTTCTGTCAATCATTATATATATATATAAATATTTTTTTTTTTCTGATTTAAAGAATCCTTCTTTTTTCTATTATCCATTCAACACCTCCTTCCTCCATTATTATAACTCACATCTCACTTGCATTTTAATTTTTTTTTCTCATCTCATATATTTAATCTTAAATTTAAAAAAAGGAAAGTGACGGAGTTATTATCATAAACAAGTCTTTTAATACCAAATCAGCTGCAACATAAAAACGAACAATCATTAGCTTCGAGCACCAATCATCACCTCTGCACCTTGCCATCATCATCGCCATCATCAATCAGTTTAGGGGTGACGCAAATATATTTCATAATTGTACAAAATCCAAAACTTTCCCATAAGCTTTCTTATAAGGAGTAAATCAATTCATAGTCTTAAATTTGATAAAGGGGAATTTTGGGGTGCTGGAGGGAGAGATAAAGGATATTGGTGTTGTTGATTTTGAAGGATAGTGATGACGATGATGATGATAATTATGAGGATTAATTCAATTGGCAAGATGATGGTTCATGATGGCGATTGATAGCGATGATGCTGAGGATATGATGATGATGTTAATGTTGATGATTGATGATGATGATCTGATGATATAGGTGTTCTATGATGACGGCGAGACACTAGTAGAAAAAACTTTTATTAGTGTCATTGATTTTGGCTTATTAGTATTGTTTGTGCTTGGTTACAAATAAATAAGTTACTAATAGCTCAGAGCTGTTAGTTTCGTTTGTAAAAACGATACCAGTAGCTTTTATTAGTATCGTTTGTCAGAAAAAATGATACTAATAGGTTAGCTATTAGTATTGTTTATTTGAAAATCGATACTAATAGTGATTATTTAAAAAAAAATAGTTTTAATGATAATCCCAAATAATTTAAATAATACTTACAATATTAATATTAAATAAAATCAAATTATTACAATGGTAATTGGTAATTGATAACAGTAATACAAAAACTAAAATCTAGCTCATTCAAAATAATAATGACAAAGTTAATAAGAAGTTATGAACTGAAAACCTACAACTCTATTGTAAGAGATCTAAATGCTAAAAATATATGAAGATGCATACAATATCTTCACTTTGAGAAGGATGGACCTTGGAGAGGCGGATCCTCATTGGCTCACGTTCTCACCACGTTCTCACCAGAAGACAGCAACAACAAGCAATAGCAGCAACAAAGGACAGAAAAGATTGAACATAACTCAAAAGAAATGGTTGTTCTGGCAGGTCAACTATTACTTACGGGAAATAGTCGTGAGATTTGAGTGGCCAAGTCTCAGTTTCCACATATTTAGAGCGTTTACTTGACCATCCTACAATCACACCCTCAAACATTTTGAATACCACATCCTTTATATGAATTAGAATCATGCAGCCTCCAGCATATGTATTGAAAACCAAATAGATAGAGAACTACTTTGTTATCATAATGGATTAGCTTGTCCATTTGCTTGAACCAAGACTCAGCATGCTGATACTGAAAGCCATCACCCATTGTCCACATTATATGGTTTGTTCGAGTCCCATTGGCCGGTGGAATCACAATCTTTTTACCATCACATTTAAGTGTACTCATTTGCAGAAAGAAACTTAGTCAATAATATAGATGATCAAAGAAAAAAGGTTAAAACTTTGGACCTTTACCTGATTTATGGAAGTAATTACAAAATCACTGGCTCATTCATCAACATTATAGTCATATAGAATATATGAAAAGAAAAAAAGGTTTCATCTAATAATATTAATTTTTTATGGTTAAGGTAAAACCTGGACAGGTATGGAACATTTGTCATTTATTTTAAAGTGAAAAGGAACTGGTGGGCTATCCTGAACTGAGAATGCATTTGAAAATATCTAGTAGATAGAGAAAAGCCAGAAACCGTGAACAATGGTTGAAAATGTTAGACAGCACAAAAGCAATAAAGGAAGTGGATTATGGTCTCTATATCTATAAAGAAAAGTCAACCTGAGAAGAGCTACTAAAAGTCTTTGATCCACGCCATATAGTTTCAAGAGATTTATGATCTTTGCGTGTAACCTTATCCTGCTGATCAATCCGTACAAAATGCACTGAGTCAAAACCAACATGCAAAAACATAATCTATATGAATGCCATGCAATTATCAAAGTCGAAAGATAATCCCTTGCTGCATATACTGGCATATATTATTAGCCTAAAGAAAAGAGGGATATAGCAACTAGAGAAACAATAAAATGTAAGTCCATATCTCCAAAATGCAAAAAATTCAGAAAATAGAGTAGTAATAAAATGTAACTCCTATATAGATGAATGAATCAGAAATAGTAATAAAATTCAAAAATAAAATTAAAACGAAAATAAGAAGAAACAATGTCTTCACATGTAAGTCTATCTCAATTGAACAAAAGCAGAATTCAAGATCCGTTCAATAGTCAAAAAGTTATTTAACACGAGGTGTGGTATGAGAAGACCCAATAAATGCTGAAAGTAACAGTATAACTACATCTTCTATAAAATACATAACTTATGTACTATCTGATATAAACAAAACAAAGAAAAGGTATTGCACAGAAGCAAAGGTTTCACAATATAGTGAGTCTTATTAGAGTATGAGTACTATAAAAATAACTCAATAATTTTTGTCTAATTTAAAATGGACTGTCAAATGCTGCCCATATTCATGCTAGATTTAACACTAGTACTAAAATTAAGTAGAATACTGTTTAAGAAAATCATATGAGGAACAAATTGACACTTGGACAAGCAGTTGTAACAAGAGACATTTTAGTTCACCATTGGTAACATTATATCAGTTCACCACTATTCAATTCACAATTATTCAACTGTAACATTATTTCTGTTGGACAGGATTGTCCTGCAATGAGGCCGGTTTCGTCGAGAAACTTGATCTTTCACATATGAACCTGAGTGGCAAAGTTTCAGGTGATTACAGTATCTGAAATCTTTGCATTCTGTCAATTTATGTTGTAATGGGTTTTTATTAGTGCTGCCGAATTTTCTAACAAATATCGCTTCATTGCAGTCGTTAGATGTAACATGAAGGAACAATTTAACAACAACGAAGATCATAATTGTAGTAACAACACTTCAAATTCAAATAAATTCAGTTAAAATTAAAGCAACAATCAAGATCATAATCATAATCTTGATCACTACAATGAAGCAAGTTATATAACTAAAGAATTAACCAGGTAACATGCCAAATTCAAGTATATCAAATTGCGAAAATAATACACATTGTAGTGCAATCATAAACCTCATTAACAAACATTATCATGACCAAATTTACAACGAAGAATCTAACATAAAAAGGCAACTCACTCGCAGCGCCTCCAAGTGGTAAGCTTTCCATCAAGATGCGCAAAGTATAAAAGGTCGCTATTTGGATCGGGCGAAAAATGCACATTTCGCCACATAATTCGGAAAAATTGTCGACGCAGGCGAAGTACTCGAACTACCACCACAACCACCGTCACAATAAAAAATTAAACAACAAAAAGCTACAAACCCTAAAAATCGCGAATACAGTGGAATCAAAGAAGACATTAATTTAAAAATCAGAATTCATACTTTAAAATATACGAGTAAATTACACAATAATTCACAACTAATTCATATGAGATATGTTGTTGGTAAAGCAATAAGTTGGGGTAGGGACTGTGACGATTTCGCTGATGTAGACTGGATGCGTGAATGGACTGGTTACCTGTTGACGACCTGCAAAAAAAGGATTCCCCTCCGATGATTAAGTAAGTATTTATAGCAGAGTAAGTGAACAATAATCAACAAATAAACAATTATAGAGAGAAGTTCTAGACAGAAGTTTTCCTTTTTTAGTAAATGTTTTTGTCTTAATCTTAAATGTATTTTTTATCAAATTTTTGTTGACTATTACCTTCCTTCATTTGCCTAATGGGCTTTTAGCAGCAAGGTTTTAAGGCCCCATGGTTTGTTTTAGCTCTTTTTGCATTGGCAAATAAAGGCTTGACATGTGGCAAATGTAGGATTACATATGGACTAGTTAGAAGATGACACGTGGCAGTGTGGGGCCCACTCAAGGCGAACTCATCACTGCCACTTGGCAATCCCATGCTGGCATTTAAGGACTCGTGGTCCAATTGTGGGATGACACGTGGCCGTGTAGGGTCCACTCATGGCAGACTCATCACTGCCACGTGGCAATCCCATGTCATCATCTTGTAACAGAAATAGGGACACGTGGTCCACTCAGAGGCTGACACGTGGCAGCTGACTTGTCATGCCACATCAATTGCACCTCAGATGGGCTGATGAATCCATAATTCATTAGCCATCTGATTTAATCAGACTAGGCCTTACTGTGCAGGCCCATTTACATTTGGGGGGGGGGGAATTGGAGGGTTTCAAATTTTCCCCCCTTTTACCCTCACCCTTCTTCTTTAAATAGAGGTGTGAGATAAATTCATTTTTCACATTTTAACATTTGTGAATTTTTCTAGAGAGAGAAAGTAGTAAGAGAAAGCAGTAGAATTTTTAAGAATTTCCCAAAGGCGATTTCCGGTGAGTTTAGGCGATTTCAGGCGAAGCTTCAGTCAGTGAATAGTGTATTCAGATCTTTAACCTAGCAACTTCTTTACTCGGGTAACTATTACCTGATTCGGTTTCATTTTGCTTTCCTTTAATTATTCTATCATGTCTTCTAGTTCGTCTTCTCCTCTTAATGTTTGTACTCAATTTTTTATTGTTCCTAGTAATAAGCAAGTAGGAGTGGTTCAGGGTTCATCACCTGGCTCCCAATATTCTATAGCCCCAAATATTCTTTCTTCATTGGGGTCACCGAATCTTCCATTCCTTCCTGTGCAGGAGAACATGGCAAGAACAAAACAAACTGCTTCAACGATATTCACACGCAAGGACCCGGCAGACTCCATTGAAGAGATGGAGAGATCTGCAAACAAAGCCGAATCAGGACACTCGGCTACTGACTCTGATAACGAGGTCACTGCACCTCCACGTAAACCCACCACCTATCCCACACCAGAGACTGCTTTGGTGAGATGGGAGGCCATAAAGGACATTAACATTGTCCTTTATGGTAATTCTTTTATTAACCACAAAAGCTTTCAACTTATTCTTCGTAAGAAGGGGGATTCCCTTCTTAGTGCCCCAGAGGGATGCTTCGGCATCTATATGTCTATGATAGACATGGGTGTTTCAATTCCATTTCTTCCTTTCCTTTTAAATCTTCTTAACCGTTATGACTTAGGTTTATGTCAGTTAACTCCAAATTCATGGCATCATATTGTAACTTATGCTGCCACTTGTAAATTAAATAAACTTAGACCCTGTTCGACAGCCTTTGTACCTATGCATAAATTAACTAAGCCAGCCGGATGTAAACAAGGCTGGTTTACTTTGGCCAACGATGACGATTACATCACTGCCATTCAGAAGTCTAATAAGGCTACCTCTTGGCGAGGTGATTTTGTCTTCATTAAGTATGAGGACCCTGATTTTGTAGCTAGGATGAGTAAGTGGAACTTAAGTCCTAAATTCAAAGGCAAAGTGACCAACCCACCCAAACTAAATACAAATGACTTAGCCATTTTAGATTTATTTAGAAAAACAACAGCTAAATGGAAAGGGAAGACTTATGAGATTCCCTCCAAATGGATTCCTTTCAAATTTGTTTTCACTGACCACAAGTTTCTTGAAGCTTGTGGGTTAGTGTATGGTGGTAATGCTGGTAGGTTACCTTTTCATTTTTTTTTTTTTTTTGCATTGTTTTATGATTGAATTTGTTAAGTGTAAGTAATTCGGTCTTATTTTGAAGAAAAAGCATTAAACGAACTACACGACGAGAAAAAAGGCAAGCTGGACCAGGCTGAATTCCTTCGTCGTCTTGCACAGTCAAAAGAGAAGACGCCTCTTCAGAAGAGACAAACTACGGAGGTATAGTTACCAGACTTGCCAAAAGTCATGTCACCCTCATTTCATTCGGCTTCTCTTTGTTTTGATTTAATTATTTATATTTTTTTTATTATTTATTTATTTATTTATTTATTTTACAATGTAACTTACAGTTATTATACTTTGTAATAATTAACTTGTAATCATTTAATTAAGAAACATTCTTATTGATGCCGGATACATTATACTTGGAAATTATTTTATTCTTTTGAAACACTATGTAACACATCCAGTGTTCTTATCATACGCCGGGTGTGTCAAATTTTATTGCTTATACATTTGATTCGGCATTCATTTACTTACAATTTTTTGTTATTTCTGTGTTTGTATTATTATCAATCTTTACTGACAATAAGTACTAGATACATCCGGTGTCTTTGTTTTGACACCGGATGTGCCAAAATTTATAACCCCAAGATTATATTCGGTCTCCTCAAATAAGGCCGGATATAACAAGGGTAAACCAGGATTTGGCACATTCGGCATCATCGTATGATGCCGGGTGTGCCAAATATTATTTCACTACGATTGCATTCGGTCTCCCTCAGGAAGACCGAATGTAAAACAAGTGAACCTGGTTTTGGCACATTCGGTATCATCACATGATACCGAATGTGTCAACCTTTGTTTGGTTTTAAGTTTTTACAAATTTAAAAAACATAAGTGTTTCCTTTTATAAATGTCCAAAGCCCAATATTTTACATGTTTTCTTGTTGTTTGTCATTGTGTACTCGTTACTGTTGATTTTTGTTATTACTTTTATTCATATTTTCTTCTTTGTTATTTGTATTATATATTTTTTTAAATAGTAACTCGACCTTGTTTAAGAGGCCGAACAAGATTTGATTTTAAAACAGTTTGGCACATTCAGTGTCAACTAATGACACTGAATGTGTCAAATTATTCTGCGTGTCATTCAACTCGGTCAGCAATTGTGAGGCCGAGTTGAACGTGTGTAAGTGCAATTTTGGCACATTCGGTGTCATTTCTGACGCCGAATGTGTCAAATATTCCTTCATAAGGGTGCACTTGGTTAAGTGATAGTAGGCCGAGTATTGTGTGTTAACTTGGAGATTTGGCACATTCGGTATCTTTTATTGAGGCCGAATGTGACGAATCTACTTCCAAGTGGACACCACTCGGTCTTTTAGAACTTGACCGAGTTAAACACTTGTTAATGTTGTTTTGGCACATTCGGTCTTGACTTATGTCACCGAATGTGTAGATGTGGCTAAGGACTTGTGTCACCGAGTTGAGGGTGTGTTAATGAAAATTTGGCACACTCGGCATGAACTGTTTTTCGTAGTTTCCACAACTTATTTTTCTTTCAAGTTTTACTAATTTGGAATGTTAATGGCTTTGTGTGGATAATAATTTACTGAATTATCTTTGTGATTTTGCAGTTGACCAGAGATACCCGGCCTTCAGTGCTGGGTAAAGAGAAAAAGGACAAGGGTAAGGAGAAGCTTAAAGCTCTCCCTACTAAAATAAAAAGGAAGGACAGTTCTACTCCACTCTCCATCAACCCCCAACCGAAGAAGAAAAGGCCAGCGTCGCTGGCCAGCACCGAATCCTCCCCGGCTTCAACTCTAAGTAAGCCGGTTGGGGACAGTCCTTCACCGAAGGAAGTCCCCTACAAGAGGAAGGAGAAGGCTAGCAGGACGACCAGCAGCCTTCAAAGGTACCCTGTCTTTGACAATCCCTACGAAACTGAGACCGGCCTAATGGATCCGATCGAAAAAGATGAGGCCAGGCGTGCTGGCCGAACCATTGGAGGAACTGATCAGGATCCCTCTCTCCAGGATCCAAATGATATTCCTCCACCAGACAAGGATCCGTCGACCGGAATGCAGGAGACCATTAGGGAGAACATGCCCCTGGAGTTTCTAGACTCAGCTATGGCCACAGGTATTAAGTTTGCTCGTAACATTGTTACATCCGTCTCGAGTACTCGTTCTGGAGACTCTATTACATCTCCTAGAGACCCTCGGGCTATAATTATTCGATTTCCCACTACAAATGTGGCTAACTCGGAGAAGGATTTCCTAGACGAGGAAGGTGACATCCCTTCTACCTCTAACACCTTCGACTCCAACTACAAGAAGGAGTTGGTCAGAGAGGTTCTCCGCTGTGGAGACAAAGAGTACAAGGAGTCGTTAAAGGGCATCCTTGATGGACAGTTAGGTCCATGTTTCAACAGTTGTATTGAAGTAAGTTATTTATTATGCTTTCTTTTGTTACTAACTTTCAATTGCTTCTTTAATTATGTCACTTTATTACTTAGTGGATTTTTGCGGACTTGTGGATTTTTCTTTTGACAGATCATCTTTCGGCTTGAATACTTACAAAAATTGGTTGTTCAAACCAAGAAAGAGAGGGCAAAGGCGGCCTGAATGCAAACCATCTGCGAGTCATATTTAAGTGAACAAGTCAGCGGAATCCAAGCTCAAAATTCACATGCTGTGAATGAGCTGTTTGCCTCTTTGGGACAGGCCAAAGACCAGAACTTGGTCATGGCTAAAAGAAACATGGAGCTATGGACCGAGTTGGAGGAGCTTAAAGAGAAGGAATCGGACTTCGAGCAGATGGCCTCTGAGAAGAGGGACGCCGAGTTAAGGGCGGAAGAGGCTGAGAAGAAGGTTGCTGCTTTAACAGAGCAACTAAAAGAAGCTAACGTCCGACTTGAAGAGGTTGAGAAAAAGAAAGAAGAAGAACTTAACCAAGCCGGACAATTTGCAGTCCAAAAATATCTGGAAGGTGAAGAATCTACCAGACAAAGGATTGCGGAGGCCTGGACACTCGGCCTCGAGGAATATGTCCCCTTCCAGTACTTTGAAAAAAGACTGGATTATGCAACAAGGGCTCACTTAGCCAAATTATGTGGGGACACTCATCCCAGCCCCTTCTGCCCCTCTGACGCCGAAGACGAAGAGGTGGAAGCCGGAGATGAAGAGGAGGACAAGGAGAAAGATGGAGCAGGAGCAGACACCACTGCACCGACTACCATAGAGCATCTTGCACCAACTGCTCCTTGATTTTTTCTTTTTCAATTTACAACTTGTTGTATTGTACAATCTTTTAACATTTTATTCAACATTGGTTTTTTTTTTTTAACCAATTGTATTATACATTTATGCTTTTAAACATACTTTTATCAATCCATCCTTTACTTTGTTTATTTTTGTTGCAATTTCTCAATGGTGGTTACAATTTATTTATATATCCCCTTATATATTTCTAAGTGTTTTTACCTAGAAATTTCAAAGCATCTTTATGTATTTCTAAGTGTTCTTACTTAGAAATTTCACAGGTCTGGATACAGTCCATTTGCAAAGCATGTTTTATATTTGTAAGTGTTTTTACTTAGAAATATTTGTAAGTGTTTTTACTTAGAAATATTTGTAAGTGTTTTTACTTAGAAATATTTGTAAGTGTTTTTTCTTAGAAATATTTGTAGGTTTTAATATTCATAACCCTTAGACTTCATAAGACATAATTTTCTTAAAAACACAAATCATGAACCATTGAACATTGGTCATTGAATTTTTAGACTATTAATCACTTAGAGATTTAAAGTATAAGTTGTTCTGATTTGGCATTGAAAGGATGAACCAAAAAAAATTTTAACTTAGAGATTTTAGATGACTTAGGATTTTTTAGAAATCCCTTTTAAAGAATTCACCCATCAGTCATAACCCCTATAAATAACACTAGTACAAAAATCCAATTTTGCTGCGGTTTTTTTAGGGGTATTTGTTGCGGTTTTTAACCGCAGCACTTGGAGCAGCAGCAATAAACTAGCGTATTATTTGCTGCGGTTCAACTGCAGCAAAAAAATGGACTTTTTGCTGCGGTTGTAGTCAAAACCGTAGCAAAAAGGGGGCAAAAAATGGTGGGAAATCCCACTATTTGCTGCGGTTTTACAAAGAACCGTAGCAAATAGTGGGATTTCCCACCAAAAAAAAAGCTTTATTTGCTGCGGTTTTTTAGAAAACCGCAGCAAATAACCACCCAAAAAAATAATAAAAAATTATTAACCAGCCAAAGATGTACATTCCAGCCAAAGATGTACATTCCAAGGCTTTTACCTCCACAAAGATCAATCAGAATATGTATTAAAATTTCTTAACCAACTGCTCCGACTATTTGTTAACCAAAATCACTTCATACTCCTAAAGTAGTCCCCAACAATGCAACAAACCTTAAACAACAATGCAAAAACCCAATTTTTAAACATCATCATTCCAACATAGCCCCAACAATGCAACAAACCATAAACAACAACTAAAGTAGTCCAAAAAACCCAGTAACAACTACATCACCAAATAATGTACTTAAAAATTATAGAAATCATAAAATCTAAAACATATGAAATTAAGTACTCACAGGAGATTTGGGGAAAATGTCAGCAATCAACTTCTTGTATCTTTTAACAGGCTGCCTAGACCTTGATCTTAGAGCAGGACGAGGATAGAAGAGAGATGAGAGAATGAGATGAAGTAACATAAAAGGAACAACACAACAATCAACAACAAAACAGAAATTAAAAAAAATACCTTAGAAATCGAAAAAATCTAAAATCGATTTGAAGAATCAAAACCAATCACACTCTAAATTTCTTCCCATTAACTATTACACATGTAGGACGCAATGACACTCTCATACACAAAGATTGGAACTTACACTTATAAAAAAAATATTACTGCAGCTATTTTTACCAGATGCACCCAATATTTTCATGCAAGAACCACTACAACTTTGCATGATATTAACCATAAATAAGGAAAACTATGGTGATCAACCCCTTCCTAATTGTAATTCCATAAACCTCACTTTGCATAGATCTCAGCAAATTAGCAATATACTACTAGCTAGCTAAGCAATGAGATAATGATGTTTCACAAACTGATTCTTTGTGTAGCTTTGCAAAGAAGCTTTCTTTGTAATTTGGCAAAGTTTGTCTGTTTATAATGGTCACGCATTATTACCCAACTTGTTGTAATTTTATGATTTGGGGAAAAGATAGAACAAATAAACAACATACAAAATACAAGGGCTTATTGATTGACAGGATCAGGAACTTACTTTCCCAAGTTTTAAGAGCAATCTTCCTGTCATGGGTTGGCTTTGCTTTCACAGTTGCTAATGGCCAGTCAGCCCTCTCGCATTTGATTCCTGCTTGCCACTTCCCTCTCCACTATACTTGCAGGGTAGAGTAATACAGACATAAGAAAGAAATTTAGCTACATTATCCAATTTGTAAAAATCACATATCTTTCAACACGGAATGCCGTCCATGCAATCATAATGTTTAATGCTAAACGAAATTTCTAAAATTATATGCTAGTATAAAAATGATTCACTTTTAATTACTAAAAATGCAACCATTTCGAAAGAACTTGCTACAAGAGTCAGGCTACTGGTAGTCTGGTAAGATCAGACTGATGCAAAATTTAGTACTCCCAGTACTGATGCAAGCCTACAAGAAAAATAAGCAACCTGAGAGAAAACTGCAGATGAATGGAACAAAAAATTACCACTCAAGCTGCATACAATACGATGGATGGTGTCCCCAGATGATAGCAAACGGTTAATGGACATGATCACTGGAAGACCAGCACCAACCTAATACAAAGGTACAATATTATAAGGACACAATTTCGACCATAATATATTATTTTCAATTGAAGCACAAATTAAAATACGGAGCATTACTAAATGTCTAGGTTGAATAAGAAGAAAGCACATTCCATGTCATAAAATACCATGACGAATTAATAGCAAGAAAAAGGACTGCCAAGGGATTAAAGCTAGTGAAAGGAGACCAATACAATGAGGAGACAAAATAAATGTTATAGAAACATCTCAACACACGCTATATAGAGGTGAATTATATTGATCTCAAAGTATCGGAACACAATTTTAATTAAAAAATAGTATATGAGAGGCAGCAGGACTTGGAGAGACATGAGAATAAGTAGGAACAAGTATTTCAATGTGCATAGCCACTCACTTGAAACATGGTGATAACTAACAACACACAAACACACGAACACATATTATTCACAAATTCCCTTCATCCTCAAAGGAAATTTAAAAAGCGCTTCAACAACTTTATGTCTAGACAACTAATTTGGAGGGAAAAGAGAGGGTGTTAAAAAAAAATTTTTGATGAAGTGGAGGTAGCAAGTTTTAAGTGAACATTACTACATTAAGGACCTCTTGAAAAGAAAGATAATTATTTCTGTGATGCTACATTAAGGGTGCTCAAAATGCAGAATTACTGATGCTACAAAGTAAAACAGAAGTTACACTAATGGCAGAATTTTCAGGATATAGCACTAATCCATTAAAATCAATCTTTGTCGCCACATGGGCATTGTATGTTACTGACCACACAACTAATTAATGTATATGCAAATTAAATCGAACCAGGGAATAATTAATAAAGAAGAGGCAGATTCATTTGACATGCCATTACATTTTCCCTCCAAAGAAGAAATAGTAGATGTTATAAGAGAAGAAGGATCATTTACAGTCGAGAAAATCGAAACCATGGCTGAAAATATAGGAGAAGAATTTCCGAGTATAAAACAAAAGGTTGAGATTGTAGCAAAAGGTGTTAGAGCAGCCGTAGAAGTTTTGGTTTCATATCATTTTGGAGAAAATATTTGGAACATGTTGTACGATGAACTCCTTGAAGCTACTTTGCTTCACTTGGAGAAACAACCATTGCATAACTTGTCTATCGTTCTTATGTTAAAAAAGATTACTTCAAATTATTAATCTTGCTTGTAAAAATTTTATTGTCAGTAACATACAAGGCCATGGTCAACTTATTGTATTAAACTCGCAATCAGAAACAAAACTCAAAACACATAACAAACTTGAACAAATGGACTAAAATCAAACACACGAATTCTATCCAAAACACGAACTCAAACCAACCCAAAAGTTCAGACAACCCAAACCCTAAATTAAAGTAATTATTAACCACTCACAACTTTGTTCAATCCTTCACAGTCATCGAAAAGTGGCTTCCAACAAACGGATCTTCGACCACTAGCAGAAAAAAATGAGAATTAAAAAAAATCTAATCAAATAAACAAAACTTAATTCCAAAAACATAAATCGATAAAAAAAAAAAAGCAAGTGCTATTAAAAAAAGAATCGATCTTCAGCAACAATGAATCAAAAAAACGATCTTCAAATTAAAAAGAAATCGAATAAAAAAACACAAATCAAAGAAATAAAATAAACCGGAAAAATAGAGGCATTTTATACTCAAATTGGGGAGAAATATAAGAGAGGAAGTGAAATGGAGAATGAGAGAGGAAGCCAACTCGAGAATGAGAGAGGAAGTGAAGTGGTGAATGAGAGAGGAAGTGAAGTGGAGACGGGATGAGGAAGGAGAGAGGAGGTGTTAGGGTTAGGAAGGAGAGAGTGAAATTAGGTTAATGTACCTTATATATATGTGGCGGTGAATTGGGCTTGGGCTGCTTATTATGTTCATTGGGTTATTTGCTGCGGTTATAACCGTAGCAAATAAGTTATATAACCGCAGCAAATAACTTATTTGCTGCGGTTTCTTTTGAACCGCAGTAAATACATTTACATAACAGTATCATAGATAACTATTTGCTGCGGTTCTTGGAAAATCACAAAAACCGCAGCAAATGTGACGCAGCAAAAACCATTTTTTCCACTAGTGTAAACATTGAGATTCAACTTTGACTTAGAGAATTTTAGAAGAACCAAATATTTGTTAAGTGTTTACAGTATATTTCGACATATCAGGCATGATCACATGACACAGGATGTGTCATACTTAATGACGCCGGATGTGCCAAATTTGGTATTTCTATAATTTGACTCGGTCCCTTTTTTTTTTTGGTGACCTGACACCGAATGTATCTTACTTAATGGCACCGGATGTGTCAAACTTAGTGTTTTTAACATTAAACTCGGTCCCCTTTTGGTGACCTAATCGAATGTGTTCAAACCCATATTTGGCACATCCGGTGTTGGTCCCCTTTTGGGTGACCTAATTGAATGTGCTTAAACCCATTTTTGGCACATCCGGTAACTTTAACCGTTATATTATTCTTTCAATCAATAAGATCCCTGTGTTTACAAACTTTAGACTTTGATTGATTTATGTCTCTTTAGAGGTGATGAGGTGATGAATCAATCAACCATATTGATTGACCCTAAACATAGGGATCGAGATTGTTATTAGTTTGTTTATAGTAAGAATTTTCATCTTAAGACCGAATCTTGGGCCTTTAAGGTCGATTGGGTGATCCGTAATCACCTAAGGGAGATAAAAGTCTCGTATTGCTTTTTCCTCCAAGTATTAACCGGTGGTTAATTTTTCGGGATCCTGCCCTTATTGCTTTCAAAACTGTTAAGCAAGTTTTAACTCATAGTTAAGTGTGGGGCTGTGCCCTTGAGTGCTGAAGTCAGCATCTATTTAAACAGGTGTAAACTTGATATATAGAGGCGAACATTAGAGGAAGAAGAAATTTCATTAATTGCGGCCCGTAGCCAATTTAGTACAACATGAAATTTCTTTCCCCATTGATCAACGTGGATCAAATAGGTGGGCACATGGCCTTACACTATGGCTTCTTGAAACCAAGTTTATAAATAATATTTTTTTAGATTATTTGCATTCCAGGTTCCGGGTATTTCATATCCATCCATAGTTTGTAAGCGATAGGTTCTATCTCTCAATACTTCAATTTTCTTGTATGGACCTTCCCAATTAGGAGTAAGTTTGCCTTGCTCATCAGCTCTCCCAATTGACTTCATCTTCCTCAGCACAAGATCTCCTAACTTCATTGGCCTATGGTTTACCCTCTTGTTATGTTCTCTTGCCATTTTCAGCTTGTACACTTCTTGCCTAAGTAGAGCATTGCCTCTAACTTCAGGTAACATGTCCAAGGTGGCCTTCATCATTTCCCAGTTAGCCCCTTCATCATATAACATAATTCTTAGAGTAGACTCACACATTTCGATGGGGAGAGCTGCTTCCGATCCATATACAAGCATAAATGGGGTTTTCCCCTGTGGAATTCTTTGTTGTTGTCCTGATAGACCAGTGGACATTGTACAATTCGTCCACCCATAAACTTTTGGCCGCATTCAGCTTTTTCTTCATTCCCGTGCTGATGATCTTGTTGAAGGCCTCCACTTATGCATTGGCTTGTGGATAGCCAACTGAGGCAATATGAGTTGAGATGCCTTGGTCTTCTAGCCATACTCTTAACTGCAAAGTCTCAAACTGAGGACCATTATCAAAAACTATTGACTGAGGTACCCCGAACCTTGTTATTATATTTTTCCAAATAAACCATTTGACATCCCCATGTTTTATAGTTCTCATTGGCTCTACTTCTACCCATTTGGTAAAGTAGTCCACTGCAACCAAGACATACTTCCTTTGTCTTGATGCTTCTGGATATGGACCACGAATGTCCATTCCCCACTTAGCAAAAGGTATTGGGCTCAAAATTGGGTTCAAGTTATTGGCTGGCTTTTGTGGTAAATTACTGAACAGCTGACACTTCTTACATCTTTTGACATAGGTCATTGCGTCATGTCTCAGACTAGGCTAGTAATACCCAGTTCTCAGTGCCTTTTCTGCCAGCGCTCTTCCCCCTATATGAGAGCCACAGAACCCTCATGGATATCTTCAAGAACCTCCTTTTTCCTTTTTCTGGGGTGATGCACTTTAGTAGTGGATGAGTAAAAGACTTCTTGTATAGTTGCCCCTGCCATAAAACAAACCATGCATCTGTAGCTTTCACATATTTCGCTTGTTGTGGGTCGTTTGGCGAGGTTCCATTGGTTTTGTAGTCAATAATCTCATCCATCCAAGAGCTTCCTTGGCTGATGAAGTTAACCTCCATCTCCTCTATGCTTCTTTTCTCTTTAACTTCCCAGAAAACTGTTCGGGGATTCTCACCAACTGCAAAGCTTGCTAACTTGGAAAGAGCATTAGCTTGATTATTCTCAGACCTTGGAAACCGCATGATTTCAAAATTGTCTAGTCCTTTGACTTCCTCTTGAAGTAAATTCAAATATTTGGCCATGCTTGCATCTCTAGCCTCATAGTCGCCCAAGTATTGGCTCACAATAAGCTGAGAGTCTGATCTTGCTTCTATCCTTTTTTCCCCAGCAGCTCGGCATAGTTTGACTCCGGCAATCAATGCCTCGTACTTAGCCTCATTATTTGATGTTTGAAATTTGAATCTCATGGCATATTCGTAAATGTCACCCTCAGGTGACTTACAAATAATACCTGCCGCACATCCATTTTGAGTGGATGAGCCATCAACATATAAGGTCCAGTGATCAATACTTGGTTTTTCCATAGGCGGCCTTGTCATTTCGACTATAAAATCGGCGAAAGCTTGGCCCTTAATAGCTTTCCTTGGTTCCAAGGTGATGTCAAATGAGTCCATTTCTAGAGCCCACTTGAGCATTTTCCTGGAAGTTTCCTTGGACAGGGCTTTTTTGAGCGGTTGATCAGTGTATACAATGGTTTTATGAGAAAGACAATAGGGCCTCAACTTCCGGCTGGCCATGAATAATGCGAGTCCAAACTTTTCAATCAGAGCGTATCTGATCTCAGCATTTTGGAGTACATGACTCACAAAGTATACTGGATATTGGACCCCATTTCTCTTAGCTAACAGAACGGCTGAGAGTGCATGGTCTGATACCACTAAACAAATAAATAAAGTTTCTCTTTCAATGGGACTGATTAATCTTGGGAGAGTATGTAGGTGCTCTTTCAAATGAATGAAAGCTGACTCGGCTTCCTCTGTCCATTCGAACACAGGACTGCCCTTGCCTGCCTTTGCCTTTCTTTTGATCGTATCAAAGAAATAATGGCATTTATCACCTGCCCTTGATAGGAATCTACCAAGAGCAGCTAAGCATCCGGTCAGCTTCTGCACCTCTTTAATGTTTCGAGGAGAGGTCATATCCTGCACAGCCTTGACTTTGTCTGATTAACCTCGATCCCTCGTTCATCCACAAGAAATCACAAAAATTTTCCAGAAGTTACCCCAAAAAAAACACTTCTTTGGATTTAACTTCATCTTATATCTCCTTAATGTTTCGAAGGTCTCTCTTAAGTCTTCCACGTGATCTTTCATCTCTTTGCTCTTGACAATCATGTCATCGATGTATGCTTCAATGTTCCGTCCTAACTGCTGTTTGAAAACATTATTTACCAAACGTTGGAAGGTTGCTGGAGCATTTTTAAGACCGAATGGCATCCTTGTATAGCAAAATAAACCCTTTTCAGTTACAAAAGCTGTTTTTTTCTTCATCTTCCTCCCATAGAGGAATTTGATGAAATCCTGAGTAGGCGTCCATAAAACTCAACAATGCATGCCCTGCCAATGAATCAACCAATCGGTTGATCTTTGGCAAAGGAAAGCTATCCTTTGGACAAGCTTTGTTGAGATCAGTGTAATCGACACACATTCTCATGGTACCATTTGGCTTTGGAACCAAGACTACATTAGCCACCCAGTCAGGATACTGGCATGGTCTGATGAATCCTGCTTCCAAAAGCTTATTCACTTCTTCCTCTGCTGCCTTATTGCGAAGTTCACCCAAATTTCTCTTCTTTTGGCGGATTGGCTTAGCATTGGGCTTTACATTTAGCTTATGTACGGTTATACTTGGGTCAATGCCTGGCATCTCCTCCACCTCATATGCAAAGACATCCTTAAACTCTCTGAGCAGCTTCCTCATTTCTGCCCCAACATGGTCTTCTTGGGCCTGGCCTACCTTGACTGTTCTGTCAGGCTTGACTTTGTCAAGAACGAAATCTTCGTGTTCACCAACTGGGTGAGGCCGAGTTACTTGGCTCAAATTATGAATGGCCATTAGTTCATTTTTAGCCATACCGTCGGTCTTCCTTTTCTTTGTTGGCTCTTCCACCTCTTCAACCCAAGTAGTAGGTTTAAGAGTGGTGATATAACATTCTCGGCCATTTGTTGATCCCCACGAAGAGTTCCTACAGTTCCATTGTTACACTCATACTTCATGAGCATGAGATGTGTAACAATTACTGCCCTGGAGGCGTTCAAGGTTGGCCGTCCCAAAATTATATTGTAAGCTGACAATTCTTTGACCACCAGGAACTTAACAACCATGTTCCTTGCACATTCCTTTTCCCCTATCCTTACTGGTAGGGAGACAGTACCCAAAGGGTTGATTACTCCTCCCTCGAAACCAATAATCGGGTGATGGATAGGTTCCAAGATAAACACATCATACTTCAACTTTTTGAGGGAAGCATAACTAATGATGTCAGATGAACTGCCAGTGTCTATTAATATTCGTTTGACCCTCATGTTGGCCACTTTCAGTTCCACCACCAAGGGATCATCATGTGGTGTACGAACATTGCCTCGGTCTTTATCACTAATCATAACTTCTGGGAATCTGACCTTAGCATCATGCCCCATCTCCGGTGACCCTTCTTGGAAGAGACTCTGTAAGTACTCTTTGTTCCCTCGAAGGTTTGGTCCGCCAGCTGCAAACCCACCGAAGATGACATACACCACATCCTCTTCGGTCTCTGTACCATCTTTAGGCTCACTAGCCTTGAATTCCATCTTCAGTTTGGTGTTCTTGTCTTGGGATTTGATCAAGTGTTGCGAAATTTTTCCTTTGATTGCGAGAGATTCAAGGGTTCTCTTAAGATTGAAGTAATCATTAGTATAATGCCCCGTATCTTTGTGGAAGTGACAATATTTACTTGAGTCCCTATCTTCCTTGGCAGTTCTTAGAGGTGGTGGATCATCAATCTCAACTTTGTTATGAATTTCTCTAAAAACTGAATAGAGATCTTTGGTGAACTCTATCTTAGGACCATCATTAGACTATCTTTTCTTATTTTGGAAGTTTCCTCCCTTGCCTGATGTCCAAGTTGCCCAGGTGGCATGTTTGTTTTGGGCCTTGTGTTTAGAGTGTGGTTCACTCTTTCTATCATCCCTTCTGACCTTCCTGGTGGAAGCACATAGCTCTTGAGCATGAATGAAACATTCAGCTTCTTCCAGAATTCCTTTCAGCGTTTTGCAATTTCTTCTTACAATATCAAATTTAAAGGTTATGTCTCGGAGACCTCTAAAGAAGTTATCGAAAGCCACACCTTCAGATAAATTGGGGATTGGCAAAGATTCCAGATTGAATCTTTGCACATAACTTCTTAGAGACTCCTTTTCTCCTTGAACTATTTTGGCCAGGTGCATGCTGGTCTTCCTCTCCCTTTTGTTAGCCATGAAATGATGTACAAAGATCGTACTCAATTCATGAAAATTGTTGATTGATTGACCAGGGAGGCTATTGAACCATTTCTGGGCAATTCCTTTCAGGGTTGCCGGAAAGTATCGGCACCAGGTTACATCATCTGGACCCTGAAAGTACATCAAATGTTTGTAGGTAGCCAGATGCTCCTCCGGATTAGTTGTCCTGTCAAATGGCTCAATTTGCGGCATTTTAAACTTATTGGGACGTGGAGCCATCATGATGGACATGGAGAACGGTGTCTTCCATTCCATCATTGTGTTATTAGGCGTTTGTCCAATAACCCCCGTAGGGTTATGGACAGCCTTTGTTGACTCTCAGCAAGGATTATTTGATTTGCCTACATCCTCCCAATACTTGATGCAGACTTGCCTTTGTCCAATACTTGATGTTGACTCTCAGCGTTTGTCCAATACTCTCAGCCTTTGTTGTCCAATAACCCCCGTAGGGGTATGGACAGCCTTATCAGCTTTCTTCTTTTCAATTAAGTCTCGTAGACTTGCATGTTCTCCTTAATCCAAGGAAGCATGATGGGAGTCAGTCATCTCCCTAGTTGATGATTCTTCAGATGAACCAGGTCGGCCTCCTTCTTTCCAGGTCCTCTTAGCCTTCAGATACTCTCTTGTATCCATACTAAAGACTTTCTTGGCATCAAGATATTCTCTTGCATCTCGGCTGGATGATATCTTTTGCTCCAAATACTCCCGAGCATCACTTGCAATGGCTTTCTTGAACTCAATGAGTTCTCTAGCATCAGTTTGAGTCTTGTTAGATCCAACTTCCTTACCTGCCAACTCCCATTTAGGCTTAAATCTGGGAGTGGCAGGGTACCTCTTCACTGCACCCCATTGGGTTTTCAGTGGAGTTCTGTCCTTTCTCAACTTTCTCATGGAAAGTCAATCTCTCTTGGCCTTGGCCTTCCTCAATCATCACACGTTTCATCTTTGAAGATGAAGGGCGTTGTGTCTCAACCTTCTCTTGATCTTTCTTGGTGGAATACTCCCGTAGAGTTTCCGCCAGGTTCTCTTGAAACCAAGCCAAGATACTCTTGAGCTGACTCATGGTCACAGGTTGGTTTCCAAAATCAGCTTGTTCTTGTGTTCTTCTCGGTGAGCCAGTACCTTCCCCAGTTTGGTAATTGCCAGTCTGGTCTAGGTATCTGGTCTCATCCTCAGTAGGAATTCCGCTTCCAGTCATTGTTAGGAATCCTCCCCACAGACGGCGCCAAATGTTGTTGCTAAAGCAATGAGGTGGGGTAGGGACTGTGAGGATTTCGCTGACGTAGACTGGATGCATAAATGGACTGGTTACCTGTTGACGTACCCTCCAAGTACCTGCAAAAAAGGACAATAATCCTCGTAGGATTATTTCCCCCTCCGATGCTTAAGTAAGTATTTGTAGGAGAGTAAGTGAACAATAATCAACAAGTAAACAATTCTAGAGAGAAGTTCTTGAGAGAAGTTTTCCCTTTTTAGTAAGTGTTTTGGTCTTAATCTTGAGTGTACTTTTTATCAGATTTTTGTGGACTATTTATAGCCTCAAGTACAATTTCTTACCCAATGAGATCGCGACACTTGTCATCATCTCTTTAATTACCTTCATTCATTTGCCTAATGGGCTTTTAGCAGCAAGGTTTTAAGGCCCCATGGTTTGTTTTAGCTCTTTTTCCATTGGCGAATAAGGGCTTGACATGTGGCAAATGTAGGATTACATATGGACCAATTAGAACATGACACGTGGCATTGTGGGCCCACTTAAGGCAGTCCCATGCTGGCATTTAAGGACTCGTGGTCCAATTGTGGGATGACACGTAGCCGTGTAGGGTCCACTCATGGCAGACTCATCACTGCCATGTGTTTATCCCATGTCATCATCTTGTAACATAAATAGGGACACGTGGTCAACTCCGAGGCTGACACGTCGCAGCTGACTTGTCATGCCACATCAAGATACTCATTAGTTTTACATATGTAAAATAAAGGAATCAAATAATCTAATGTAAATTAGATCAACAATCAAAATCAAATTGAACAAAACACCGAAAATAATAACAAACATACTACAAAACATCAAAAAATTCAACTGAAAAATCAAAATAAATCAAAATAATTTACCGAAAATAGTGTTGAGAATCAGTTACATTGATTCTTATCAGCATCACCAATCAAACGTTAAGAATCAGTTACCTTGATCATTAACAATGATCTCAACACGATCGTGTTGCCATACTCCAACACATGGCGTCGTTCTGTTACCTTCGCCTTTACCAGAAGGAATTGTTGTTATTTATGAAATTAGAGGTTTTCAGAAGACATTGATTCGTTTAATTTAGATCTGGAAAATTAGAGAGGAAGAAGATTTTTAGGGTTTCGAGATAAAGCTATAGAAGAGTTCGATGGGAGTGGTGGGATTTTTAGGGTTTTGGTTGAGAGCTTGCAATGGTGGTAGAGAATGATGGTTAGGGGGCGGTGGAGGATGGTTAGGGATTTGGATTAGGTGGCTTGGTGGAGCAGTGCCATGTTTAGGGGGTGGAGAGAGAAAAGAGGTGAGACGACGGTGGGAAAAGGGGAGACTTGGCCTTGTTCTCCTCGTCTTATCTTTGCTTATTTGAACTTATTTTTGTTGAATTGAACTTAATTTTGCTGAACTGAACTTTTTTTTGCTTTATACTAATTAAAAATTATAGGAAAATTATATACTATAATTGAATTTTATTTAGGTGAATATAATTGATTTATTATAATTTCTAAATTATATATGATCTGATTTTTTCCCTCAAATTTCAAGAATCTTATGGACAAAGTAACGCACAATATTTTATCATCTTGTTTTTAGTATCATATAGTTTCCATGTATTATATTATTATCATATATCTATATTAACATATATTTATTTTCATATAAAATAATATATTTCCAATTTTCCATCAAAAATAAAATGTAATTTTTTTTACATATTATTTCCATACAATACATATTCTCTTCGAAAATGCTACCTAAATATTTTTAAAATTATATTCTACTGTTTTTATACCATAATTTCTCACTTAAAAAGATGTGCACATATAAATATCAATGTACAAATTATTTTGTATACTACATATAGATTTTTATTTTTTTTTGTACTGAACTTATTTTTGCTGAAAATAAGTAAAAATAAGACGAGGAGAACAGGGCTGAAGTGTTTTATTTTGAGTGAATAGAGAGGGTGAAGGATTGGATTGAGATTCACTTATACTCTGTATTTTTTTTAATAAGCATTAGTATCATTTTTTGTAAAAATGATCGTAATAGGCAAAACATTTGCATTGTTTGTGTAACAAAGATACCAATAGGTAAGACATTAGTATCATTTTGGTGGAAATGATACTTATCGTTTTTGCGAATTTAAAAATAATACTAATAGGTCAGATATTAGTATTGGTTTTATAAAAAACGATATTAATAGGTCGGATATTAGTATCATTTTTTGGAAAAAACGATACTATTAACTATACATTAGTTCATTTTTTTATAAATGATAGTAATAGGGTGTTACTAATGGTCGATTTTCCACTAGTGAGATGATGATTATTTAATGAGTGATGAGTGATGATCTGATGATATCAGAGTGCTTGATGTGCTTCTTGTGTTATTGATGATTAAAACCCCAAAACCCATTTTTACTTTAAAAACGATATTAATAGGTCGGATATTAGTACCATTTTTTGTAAAAACGATACTATTAACTATATATTAGTTCATTATTTTTATAAATGATAGTAATAGGGTGTTACTAATGGTCGATTTTCCACTAGTGAGATGATGATTATTTGATGAGTGATGATTTGATGATATCAGTGTGCTTGATGTGCTTCTTGAGTTATTGATGATTAAAACCCCAAAACCCATTTTTACTTTAATTTAAATTTTGTTGTTTTAATTTAAAAACAAAAAAAAAAAGCAAAATATCTCACTTAACATTTGTTTAAACGCTTTATAAGCATGATGACATGAATTTTAATATTTGATGGAAATGGCAAGATGGGATGTGCTTTTAAGCTTTGCCAACATGTTTACATGATCTTATCGCTTTCCTTATTTATGTGATTGCGATTGTATGTAAGCCATAATGATGTCTTTTCACGTAGATATAGGATAATAATAATAAAGACCGGGTTTGTGTACTCTCATAAAGTCACATGAGTTATAAAGACTCGAACCTTGAATAAGTTAAACGTGACATAAATAAAGTGATTACCAAATCTAGCTAATACGTGTGCATTAAATAAACTCAACTAGTAATTAAGCACTCAATGCTTCCTTTAAGTTAATCCTATTGTAATGTTACTTGATACATGAACAAGGCTATCTCACACCTCTCAAAAATACCGAACAACACTAACTAATATAACTAGGGAAGTAGGAATCGAATCCACATGAAAGCTATTAAACTCTATTAGTTTTAAAAAGTCTAAACCATACAAAGGGCCTTTGTTAAATTATGACTAAACTACTAATAACTAGAGAAACAACGGAAATTATTAATTAAAATCTTATTATGAAATCCTAGGGCAGTCGGTTCACTATGAACAATCAACAAACTCATAAAACATTCATCCATCAACTCATTAGCTTTCATTGAACTACGACACACTAATTCTCTCGAGCTTAGACTCCCTCAAAACTACTTTACCGGCTCTCGCTCGCATAAATTCGTTTTGGCTATTATTCAGCGGTCTTATTGTGGTAATCTTACCTGGCCTCTTGGCCTCGATTTCGACAATTAACTAACTTACAACTAAATCTGGCCACAATTTAATTGCAATCAATAGTAGTCAATAATAGGAATTCAATTACTAATCAAGAATGAATTAACAAACATAATATTAATTAATAACATGTTCATAGATTCCCTAGCCCTAGAAATATGGACTACTAACTCATAGTTATGAAAACAAGAACAATAATCAAATAAATAAACATGATCATGAGCATAAATTAAATTAACAAGAACTAAAACTAATTACTAGAAATAAAACTTATTAACAAAACAAATCAAAACAAAAATAAATAAAAAACTAATTTAACAAAGAAACTAAACTAAACAAAACTAGAAAAGAAAAAGGGAAAGAAACTACCAAATTAAGGCTTGAATTGAATTGAATTGTAAAGTGTTTAACAAAACTAACCTGTAATTTATAGAGAGAGAAAGTCATTAGAGAGCTAATTAGGATTCTAAAATCTAAAAAATGCTAAAAACACTAGGTAAGGTCGTTCTCAAGTCACGAAGCCTACTTATACTACACGGGCATCAATTAAATCGAGCCCACAAATAAAAAAATCAGGAAAAAATCATCATCGGGTTGCAAACGAGGGTCCCTGCGCGGCTGCGCCCACATAGAACAAAATGCATTTGTTCCCTACACCCGCATGGCTTCTATTTTGTAACGTCTCAGAGGCCTGATCTATGTTGTGCCCGCATAGATCATGGGCCTTTTGGCCTATGCACCCGCATAAATTTTCTTAGCCGGCCTTTTGACAATCTTCTTAAATTCTTCACTTGATTATTTCAACTCTCGTTCATAGCTTCTCATACCTTGGCAAGCATAACGAGGCAAGTCCATTTTGACTCGTTTAAGCTCTTGTTGACTACATAATCTCCTATTATGCTCCTATAACACATAATATAAACCAAAAACCACGTGTAATAATCCAAAGTTTAATTATAATATTATTTGGTTTAAGTTGAGTCCATGCACAGGTGAAGTGTTGTCAATAGTAAAAAGTATGGTTGTTATACTTTTATTTTATTTTTATTATTGTTCATGTGTTGCATAGTCTTTGGTATTTATATACATAGCTTTCCTGATTGTTTGTTTTGTGTGCATTGCTTTGTCTTGGACTTGGCCCTACAATGATCCACTTCTTGGTGAGTAGTGGTCTAGAATAAGAGAAAGCTACAGGTACAAGTGGACATAAGTCATTCATGCTAGGTTGAAGTGAGAGTGCTGGCATTAGAGTCTTCGTATTTTCTTAGTTTAATTGCTTTTGGATTTTAATAGTTGTTTTTTATTTGTTGTTGTTTTTATTACGGAAGTTTAAAGTATTTGGTTTTGAAGGGCCATTAATATGGTTCCGAAGTGTTATAAATTTTAAGTTGGTTTTTGATTAATTTCAGTTTTGGGTGGTATAAATTATTTTTGAGTTTGAGTTTTACTTTATTTTTGGTTTTTAAAAGACTTTCGCTATAGTACTTTGATAAATGCCTTAGCCGTTATCAGGGACTTATCACGATGGCGGTAATGCTTTGGTTTTTCCTAGTTATTTAGGAGTTTTAATATTATAATTATTTATTATATATAATATTTTTTCCGGAAAATCTAGAGAGGAAACTTAGGAAATTCCAGGGTGTTACAAAGTGGTTGCCAGAGCTTACTTTTCGAAATAAAATAAATTTTTACTTTTGTGGGTACCCTAAGTTTATTTTGGGAAGGAGAAATTTGTTATTTTAGAATGTTATTGGAAATGGAAAATTTTCTTAAAATAGTAATTTCCGAAAATAGAGGGTTTTGAAAGCTAAAGGGTTTAAAAATCATTTACATGTGCAGGTATGTAAGGAATTCAGGGATGTATTATGCTTTATTATCATGTGGTGAGATTTGGGTAGGAAGTTTGGGCATGTAGGATAGACTTTATTTCTGTTCTTTCATGCTTTTAAGTACATGTTTTTAGGTGTTGCTTGTGTGGGTAGTTATGTGTAGAAGAATTTGTATGTTAGCCACCAAATCGCCTTGTTGTAGAACTGTTAGCTTGGTTTTGTTGTGGGAAGGATGGCTCATTAGTTTTAAGTGTCATGCAGGATGGTGGATGACATGCCTAGTAAAGAAACTCAGATGGGAACATTGGAAAAGAAGGACTATGAGAGTCCGCCTCGATATGTATGTAAGATTCGATTCTATTCACTAGTACAAAAAAAGCATTTTGTTGCGGTTTTTTCCTGGGTATTTGCTGCGGTTTTGAACCGCAGCACTTATAGCAGCAGCAAATGTTGAAGTGTTATTGCAGCAAAAAATTGGGTTATTTGCTGCGGTTATTCAGGTAACCGCAGCAAATAACACACCAGAAATTGGAGGGAAATAGGATTATTTGCTGCGGTTCTTTGTAAAACGCAGCAAATAGTGCAGTTTCCCACAAAAAAAAAAACACTTATTTGCTGCGGTTTTGTGAATAACCGCAGCAAATAAGCACCCAAAAAAAAAAATTTTTTTTTTTTTTTTTTTTTTGCATTTTAAAGCAAAATTAGAAGCTGAAATGTTATACATACATGGAATCAATTATTTTCAATTGAATTTACACTTCTATCACAAAAAAATACACTTCTATACCATAATTCATACCATAATAACGAGAAGTGCAAAGAGAGATAAAGAGAAGAGCAAAGAGAGCAATAGAAAAAAAAAATCATACCATAATTCATTCATTCAACCATATCTATACATTTATATATATTTATGTTTATATACATAATTAGTGAAGTGGTTATATACATAATCTCCATCAGGGAAGTGGTTACGATCACCCACCATTCGAGTTAGGCTACTTCAACAGGTTTTTAAGCCTGGAGCAACTCAAACCTCAATGATGTTGACCATGGTCATCACTTGAGTCCCTTCATCATTTGGAAATAATTAGTGTCTTATGAAAAAGGACTCATTTTTTATCAAGCAATTGTCGGACAATAAGGGACTCGATCATCATTCAACAATTGCATCACCATAAGAGATGCAATTGTCAGACCATAAGGGAATCAAGTAAGAAGGATCAGAAGGCAAGAAACCCTTGTTTTTCACCAGGTCTGCAGAAATGTAAATGAATCACAAACAAAAAACAAGGTTCCATAACCAAATAAGCAAATAGGACCTCCAACACCCATGTAATGAAACCACAGGAAGCTAATCATCATCAATTTCAAGTACAACCCATCTATGCAAACAAGAAACTGAAATTATAAAAACCTTGCATCACTTATTGATATACTGAATACTGACTGATTGCTTGAGTATATCTAACAAATCAAAATTAAATATGTTTCCAGGAACACAAAACTACCTACAAAAATAAATTCATGAATAATATGCTCCCAGCTCCCATACAACACAAGGTCAAGCAGGATAAACTGCCTACAAAAGTTTCAAACACATGCATCCATGAAGCAGGTCCTTACTGAGACACAAACACAAACACGAACACAAGTAGAACAAGTGTAGGAAAGGAAAGGCATGACTGAAGAGAAAGGCCATAATTCTTCTTCTCATTAGTCCAAACACAAAACCAAAAACAAAATCAACATAAAAATCAAAACAAAAAACAACAAAATCAACATACAAAGACAACAAAATCAATACCAAAATATATGATAAAAATAGAAACCAAAAGAAAACAAGCAAAGCTAACCATAACGCTGAAGCCACCTATAAATCACCTCCAAAAGCCACCAAAAATCGCCTCCAAAACCCACAAAATCAGAACAAAAAAATTAAAACACAAAATAAAAATGAATACTGAACCATAAAACAAAAAGAAGGAGAGAAAAGAAGACGAGTAACAATAAATCAAACTATTAATTAAGATGATACTGTACTAAAAGGCGACTAATAATCAAAGTTCAAAAGATCTCTAATTTTTTTGAAACAAAACAATAATATTGTTCTGAACAAACAATAAAAACAAAAACCTAATTAAAATCATATGAACAAACAATAATCATCGAAAAATCATGAAAACAAAAACCTAATTGAAGAGAAAAACAACAAATACTTACAGTAACATCTTCGAAACTCCATTGAACAGCTTGACTTCGTTTTGCAACGGATCAACAGTAGCTTCCCAGCACATAAAAAACACTCAGGCCTCCCAGCACCAAGGCAATGAACAGCCGCTTTTTCCTGATAGACAAAAGGTCCATTGAAGCGTTATGAACTAAAGTATGCAATAGAATAGCAATCAAATTGTACTCAAACAACAAATGACACTAGAATAAAAAAGTACATGTTTTTTTTTAAAAAATATTAAGTCAGTGAAACATAAATTCCAACCAATTCAATAATAATTATAATAAATCATAGATAAACAACAAGAACCCTAATTGGGTACGGTGTAAATGAAATCAACAATAATACGAAATTAAAACTTGTGAAATTAAAATTCAATTGAATAAATTAATAATAAAGGAGGAATAATATAAATATCAAATCATACATCATCATCAAGTATCTCAGCAAATCAACAATTCAACATTTCAACAGATTTACAAAGAAAATAAAGTAAAAAACCTCACTTGTGATTTGTGAAGGCAGAGAAGGTGTGAATCGTTCGGCACTTCGGTGAATCGACTTGGTCTTCAGGAGTGGCTGATGCTATTACCGGCGACTCGGCGGGGGTCCCATAGTCCGTAAGTGGGTTTGAAGTTTGAAAGTTTAGGAGAGAAAGGGGAAGTGAGTTACTGGAATGGGAACTCGAGCTTCAATAGCAGCCATGGTTATGGAGGAGAAAGAAAGTGACAGAGAAAACGGAGGAGAGAGAAGGAAACTGTGTGTGGGGAAAGATTGAGATGCGAAAATGAGAGAGGGAGTTAGGGTTAGAGAGATTGAGAGGGAGAAAGATCAGAAAGAAGGGGAAAGAAAAATGAGGGAGAATGAAGGGGAATTAGGGTTAGGTGGGAAAATGGAGGGTTTGTGTATTTATAGCCCTTTCGTTTGGGCTGGGCTTGAACGATTTTTTTTGGGTTGATTTATTTGCTGCGGTTATAACCGCAGCAAATAATAAAAAGAACCGCAGCAAATAAATCAACTGTAGCAAAATATTTTTCTTGTGTATCAGCAACAACTATTTGCTGCGGTTCTTTAAAAATCTCAAAGAACCGCAGCAAATGTGGCGCAGAAAAATCCAATTTTTCTACTAGTGATTGTTGGTACATGAGTATAGTGCTGAAGTTACCATAGTGGTATCAACCCGATCACGTGTCTGTTTTAATTTTTTGTTGCTTGCCAAACGTTCCACCGTATTTAGAGATCAAGGTGAGGTTCACTGACTTTCATTTTGCTGGAGGACTTCCAAACTACTCTAAGTATAAGGATCCAAGCGGTCAATGAGGTTGCGATTGCAGATATTTGGAAAGTTATATTGCAAGAAAGGAGCAGGAGTTTCAGGAGTCCAACGCAAGTGGGGAAACCCCACCCACACCAGTCCCAAATGATCAGGAGGATGATGAAATGAGTGAAAAAGAAGCTACTTCTGGATCAAAGGATAGTTCGTTCTATGAAATTGAGAATACAATTCCAGTAATTCTAGTTTCTGATTTCGAAGAAGAAGAAGAAGAAAAAGAGCTTGACCCTGAAAGAAATGGATGAAGATGTTGAGGATGATTTGGAAAATAATGTCAAATATGATCTCGAGTTTATACCTAAGTAATATGTGATGTCGAAGGACAGGAAGGATAATGTCAATGTTTAGAGGTTTTGTTTGGATATAAGTTTAGTTTAAAATTTTTAGTATTGTTCATGTATAGAATGTTGGACATTTTAGATTGTTATTTTTCTTTGTGAATAAGTGGCAATAAGCCATAAGGAAATTTTAGGAAAACTAACCAATAAGAATTCTTACGGGAATAAAAAAGGAGTAAGTTCTTTTAGAAAATGAAGCCTCAAGTAGAGTAAAACCAAGGGAATTACTTTTCGTTGATTATGTGCTTTATTCTCGTTTTAATGGTTGTGTAAACAATCAAAACTAAGTGAATCATTCACTCAAAAAGAATGGGAATTTCTTTTGAGAGACGAATGGTGGAAATGTTTTTGTTATGTCATGTTATAAGTTTATGTTGTTCTAACATACAGTTAGACATAGTTTAACGTAAAGGTCTTTTCCCTCTACTGGGGAAACAGGATGGTTGAGCGTAACAACAATTAGCTGAATGATGTAGTGAGGAAATTAGCTACAGTAGCTGAACACTTAGCTGCTAGAGGAAACTATAATGGTAATGACCCTACTGGGGAACTTTTCAAGAATATTGCTCAAAGTAAGCCACCTACTTACCAGGGAGAACCCAACCCGACTGTTTTAGAGGGATGGTAGGGAGAATTTAATAAGCTGTTTGGGGCAGTTGAGTGTCCTGAAGAGTTTAAGGTGAACCACGCAGTTTACTATCTGAGAGGAGAAGCCGATCTTTGGTGGTCAAAGAATGAAGTTGTGATTAGGGCTTTGCCAGGGTTCAATTGGGTTGTGTTTCAGGAACATATCCGCAATAAGTTTATTCTGTGTTTCTTCAGAAACAGAAAGATGATGAGTTTCTGGAGCTTAATATGGGGAGTATGTCAGTTACTAAGTATTACTCTAAGTTCATAGAGTTGTCTAGGTTTGCTAAGGAGGCTGTGGAAACCAAAAAGTTGAAGGCTAGTCATTTTGAGAGAGGGTTACCCATAGACATCCAATTGTAATTAGCCGGGCAAGTCTTTGAGTCTTTGGATGAGTTGTATGGTAGGGTTGCACATTTGTATGCCTTAGACTAGAAGAAGAAGGGGATGCTAAAAGAAGGTGAGACGAGGGAGGAAAGAAAGATAGTGGAGGAAACTTCAACCAACAAGGGATTTATGGTGGATTTAAGAAGCCTCGTTTCAACAATAACTTCCAGGGCAATAAGGAAAACTTTGGGAAGCCTGTTAATGGAAATGGGAATAGGGCTCAGATGGCAAATCAAGGAGTTCGTGTGTACTTCTGTAAGAAATGTCCTAACAATAACCCAAGCAAGGACTATGCTAGGACCTAGTGACTTATCATTTGTGCAACAAGCTTGGATACCGCGAGTATGAGTACTTCTCCAAGAACATCGAAAAGGTAGGACAAGGGTCCCAATTCAACGGGAATTCAATTGGAGGTCAGCAGAAGGGTTTCCAATGAAACATGGGAGGAACGGAAATTTAACAAGCCAGGAATAGGAATGGAAGTGGAAATGGAGGAAGTCAGACTAAGACCTCGAATACTGGAAAGTTGAATGTGATGGCTCGAAGTGAAGCTAATGCTAGTAAGGATGTGATAACTAGTACATTCTCTATTCACTCTCTTCCTTTTAAAGTTTTGTTTGATTCTGGTGCAACTTATTCTTTTATATCCACTAAGATTCTAGAAAGGTTAATGCCTTTGTTGGCAAAAGTACATACAATAAATATGTCGATAGTGCTACCATCAGGACAAGAACTACAATGTTCAAGGAGATTGTTGGATGTCTCGATTGAATTTGAAGGAGTGGAGTTTAAGGCTAACCTAATTGAGTTTGATTTAGGTGACTTGGAAGTGATTCTGGAGATGGATTGGTTGAGTGAGCATAAGGCTGGGATTTTTTGTGAGCCACAAAAGATATCTTTAGTTAATAAGGGTAAGAAAGTGAGCTATTTGAGGGCAGGATGGCCAAACCACAATAAAATAGTGTCAGTAATGAGGTTTGCTAGGTTTGTGAAGAGAGGTTTTCCAATTTACCTATGTAATGTGAGGTATGTAGATCATGTTGAGTCTGCTAAGCCAGAGGACATTAAGGTAGTGAGAGATTTCCTAGACGTGTTTCCGGAGGAGATTCTGGGGATGCCTCCGAAATAAGAAATCGACTTCACCATGGACTTAATTCCAGGAACATCACCTATTTCCAAAGAATCATATAGGATGGCACCTGCGGAAATAAGTGATTTGAAACAGCAGTTACAAGAGTTGTTGGAGAAAGGTTACATTAGCCCTAGCACCTCACCTTAGGGAGCACCAATTCTGTTTGTGAAGAAGAAAGACGGGAGTTTGAGGTTGTGTATTGACTATAGGGAGTTGAATAAGGTGACGATAAAGAACAAGTATCCTATACTAAGGATTCATGATTTGTTTGTTCAGTTGAAAGGAGCTACTGTATTTTCAGGATACCATCAATTGAGAATTGCTAATGAGTACATACCAAAAACGGCTTTTCATACGAGGTATGGGTATTATGAGTTCAATGTTATGCCTTTTGGGTTAAGGAATGCTCCATCAATCTTCATGGACTTAATGAATTGGATCTTTCAATGGTTCTTAGATAAGTTTGTGGTAGTTTTTGTTGATGACATCTTGGTGTTGTCCAAGAGTAAGGAGGAGCATGTGGAACACTTAAAGAAAATTTTGAGGATACTAAGGGACAATAAATTGTATGCTAAGTTCTCGAAATGTGAATTTTGGTTGGAGAAAGTTGCATTCTTAGGGCATTTTGTGCCAAAAGAGGGAGTTGAAGTAGATCCAGCTAAGAGTAGTAAAAGAATGGCCTACACTTAAGAATGTGACGGATGTACGAAGCTTCTTGGGTTTAGCAGGATATTATAGGAGGTTTGTAGAAGGACTTTTCGAGAGTCGCTAAGCCAATAAAGTTGTTAATGAGGAAAGAATAAAAGTTTGTTTGGAGTTATAAGTGTGAAGAGGCATTTCAGACCTCAATGGAGCATTTGACTATGACTCCAGTGCTAACTTTTCGAGATGGGAGTGACTTTTATGATGTATACAGCGATGCTTCTAAAAATGGTTTGGGATTTGTTTTAGCGAAAAATATAAAGGTTATTGTGTATGCTTCGAGACAATTGAAGCCATACGAAGCAAACTATCCTACTCACGATCTAGAACTAGCAGCGATCGTGCTTGCTTTAAAGATATGGAGGCATTACTTGTATGGAGTGAAGTGTAGAATTTACACGGACCGCAAGAGCTTAAAGTACTTTTTCACTGAAAAGGATTTGATTATGAGGCAAAGGAGATGGCTTCAGTTGATCAAGGATTACGATTTAGATACCCAATACCATGAAGGGAAGGCCAATGTTGTAGCAAATGCTCTAAGTCGTAAAGCTAGACATGGAGTGTATTCTCTACTGGTCGCCAACGAAAAGTGTAGAGACATGGAGAGAATGAACTTGGAGATAGTGAAGGAGGGACAGTTGGAAGTAATACTTTGTAATCTTAGTATCCAACCAACAATGTTTGAGGGATTAAGGAGAACCAGGATGAAGATGTGAAATTGGATATAATAAATAAGAAATTGAAAGTAGAAAAGGCTATGGACTTCAAAATCCATGATGATGGAAGCTTGATGTACAAAGAAAGGTGGTGTGTACCACATAAATGTGAAGATTTGAAACGGAGAATCATGGAGAAAGGTTGTAATACACCGCATTCAGTGCATCCTAGAGGTGATAAGCTGTATAAGGATTTGAAGAAGGTGTATTGGTGGCCCAGAATGAAAAGAAAAGTGGCTGAATTTGTGAGCAAGTGTCATACTTATCAAAAAGTGAAATTTGAGCAGACCACAAAGAGAAGTCCAACTGCTTGAGATAACAGGATGAAAGTGGGATTGCATATCAATGGATTTTGTAATCTGCTAGCCATGTTCGAGGATTCAAAATGATACCATATGGGTTGTGGTGGATAGTCTTACTAAGTCAACGGTGTTTATACCGATGAAGGAGACTTGGAGGATGGAACAACTTGCGAAGGCTTATATAAAGCATGTTGTGAGGCTACATGGAGTTCCGAAGGATATCGTGTCATATAGGAATTCTAGATTTCTTTCAAAATTCTGGAAAAGTGTGAAGGAGAACTTTGGTGCCACGTTGAAAATGGTTACAGCTTTCCATCCACCAACTGATGGACAAATGGAGAGAACCATACAAACCTTGGAGGACATGCTAAGAGCTTGTATAATGGATTTTCAAGGGAATTGGGAAGATTGTTTAGATCTTATTGAGTTCTCATACAACAATAGCTACCATGTAAGTATTGTCATGTCACCTTTTAAAGCTCTTTGTGGAAGGAAGGGAAGAAGTCCCTTATGTTGGAGTGACATGAGTGAGATAGTGATTTTAGGACCTTAGTTGATTGAATAAACCGCCGATAAAGTAAGAGTGATACAAGCAAAGATTCAAGCAGCACATGATAGATAGAAATCTTATGCGTATAAAAAACGTCAAGAAGTTGTGTTTGAAGTTGGTGATAAGGTGCTACTTAAAGTATCACCGATGAAAGGTGTAATGAGGTTCAGAAAGAAGTGAAAATTGAGCTCAAAATATAGTGGTCGCTATGAGATCTTGCAAAGAATTGGGAAGGTTGCCTATGAGCTAGCATTACCAATGGAGTTGAGCAAGGTTCACAATGTCTTTCATGTGTCTCAAAAAACAAAATATGTGTCGAATGAGTCACATGTGTTACAACCTTAAACAATAGAGTTAGACCAATGTTTAACCTATGAAGAGAAGCCGATTAAGATACTTGATAGTAATGTTCGGGATAATCGTAGAAAAAGTGTCAAAAATTTTGACGGCATTGTGGTCTAACCATGAAACCGAAAAAGCAACTTTAGAAGCTGAAGATATGATGAGAAAAAAGTATCCAGAGTTATTTTGGGTTAGTAGCTAGAGTTACGGGGACGTAACTCGATTCTTAGGGGGGTAGAGTGCGATATAATTTTGCGCGTTTTTAAAGTGTTAATTGTTGTTTTATGATTGGAAAAATTCATACAAATAATCCCAACTATGGGCGTTCACCTAATAAAAGACCGAACTTTGATTAATTCAAAAATGGACCCAAATTTCATACCCAATTTCCAATTTTGGACCCTCTTAAATTTTAACTTGTAAAATCAAGTAAATCTTGCTAATTATCTGGTATTTGCTTAAGCAGGACCACCTGAAACCACCACCACAGCCATCCCTTCCACCCGAAACCTCCAAATGTTAAGAAAAAACCGGATAATTAACAAGATTTACTTGGTTTTATAGGTTAAAATTTAAGGAGGGTCCAAAATTGGAAAATGAGCATGAAAGTTGGGTCCATTTTTGGATTAATCAAAGTTCGGTCTTTTATTAGGTGAACGCCCATAGTTGGGATTATTTTTATGAATTTTTCCTTTATGATTTTATGATGATTTTATAAAGTTTAGATTGATTTTAAAGAGTTTTAAAGTTGTTTTATAATGCTGTCCAATTTTTATAATCATGAAAACTAATAGTAAAAATATTATGAACATGTTCTACCTTATGAAAAATTATTTTATAAAATAGATTTGATTCATGATGATCATAGTATATTGCAAAAGAGTTTTATGATAGAGTTATGATGTTTTGATGAGTTTTTAAGGAGTTTTGAATAAAAAAATAAAGCTGTAAATTTTTATTAACACATGTTTATGCCTAATAAAAATAGTAGCATGTGACATAATGAGTTATAATTATTTTCAATGCATCAAAATATTGTATGATGATCTTAGGACATGACTAAAGTGTTTTATGATCAATATACAATATTTAGAAGGGTTTTAAAGTGTTTTTGAGAAATTTTACAATGCTGACATTTTTGGAAAATTTCTGAAAATCAAGTATTTTGCGATGAAAAATTAAAATAAAGTATGGAATTGAATAGAGACCATACAGGGAACGTGTTGGACATGTTTCCAATATAAAAAGTTAGTTTAGAGTTGTTGTAGAACTTAGTCAACAAGGTTTCAATTTAGAATCAATTTTTTCTCTATGTAGGATATTTCGAGTTAGTTGACTTCTAGAAGTTGTGGAGGATCAGCACTACAGCACAAGGTACGTAAGTACTAAAGGCGGATATAGAATTAGAATTCATGATTGGTTGATGATCTTGTATGATATGTTTGTTGCTGCTTGATTGACTTTGAGTTGACATGCATGAGAAGTTTATGAAGTATGAAAAGCATGATTTTGTATTGTTTTAACATTCCACATCTATAGTAATATGAATTCTTCATGATTAAATTGTAATGTTAAATTTACAGTTTAGTTGGCTAATAGCTTAGAAAAGAACAAAGAAAGTTATTAAAGTTGGTTAGTTACTTAATCAACAAGAAAGGTAGTTTGTGAATTTTTATTCACTTGATTAATAGAAGTTAATGAGCAGATATTTATATACATGTTGCCACTCACATTTTAATATGTGGTCAAGGGAAAGGTAATTACGTAGCCATTCACAGTTAATGTGTGGTAAAGGAAGTTTAGTTTAATCAAAGGACACAGAGAATGATTAGAATCACCTTAAATCAAAGATAATCAATATGACTTATTTGATACTATGCATGCCTTTATGTGATGTTGTGTGTGAGTCATAACGATGTTAAACCGGTCAATCAGGTAAAGTGAAAGAGGATTCGCACCAAAACTCTTGGAACGTATGAACAATGGGGGGAGTCGTATGGAACAGTGATCTATGACTTCTAATTGGAGTACAAGACGTTGTACTCTTTTATATTTTTTAATGCGCTTGAATTCCGTCACTTTATGTGACATAAGTAATAGCTTCTTGGAGTTGCTCCCAAGTTGGTGCCCAATAGGGCGATTTTATTGGAAAGGAAACCCATTCGATGCGAACTCCAAAGCTGAATTGTAATAATTAATTTGTTTAAGTTGAGTCCATGCATAGGTGAAGTGTTGTCAACGGTAAGAAGTATAGTTGTTATATTTTCCTTATTTTTATTATTATACATGTGTTGCATATTCTTTAGTATTGATGACTCAGCTTTGTTGACTGTTTGTTTTGTGTGCAAGGCTTTGTCTTGGACATGGCCCTACGATGACCCACTTGTTGGCGAATAGTTGTCTAGAATAAGAGAAAGCTATAGGTAAAAGTGGGCATAAGTCATTCATGCTTGGCTAGAGTGAGAGTGCTTGCATTGTAGTCTTCGTAGTTTCTTAGTTAATTGCTTTTGAATTTTAGTAGTTATTTATTATTTGTTGTTGTTTTTATTTCCGAAGTTTAAAGTTTTTAGTTTTGAAGGGCCATTAATATGGTTCCGAAGTGTATTAAAATTTGAAGTTGGTTTTTGTTTGATTTCAGTTTTGGGTTGTTTTGAGATTATTTTGCAGTTTGCGTTTTAATTTGGTTTTGTTTTTTAAAAGACTTCCTCTATAGTATTTTGATAAATACCTTAGCCGTTATCACGGTGGCGGTAATGCTTTGGTTTTTCCTAGTTATTTAGGAGTTTTAATCATTATAATTATTTATTATTTATAACATGTTTTCCGGAAAACCTAGAGAGGGAAGTTAGGAAACTCTAGGGTGTTACAATATATACCGGATCTCTCCAACTCTTCATTCACTCAATTCGTCATCAATTCTCACACCTCACATATTCTCTCTCTACTTCGTGTCTTTCTCTCTCTAAAAATCTCTCTCTTGGTTTTCATGCCTTACATCGAAAAATGTGCTTTTCTTCATCACAAAACTTTAAATTTATTTATGATTGTTAATATAAATATTACTATCATCATTAATTAAGGTTCTTCAAGCTTTTGGTTCTAAGAAGTTGTCGACAATTGCACGGAATCTACTTTAGATGAGGCTGGCAACATCAAAATCTCTATCTGGAGTTCTTCAACGTGTTAGTTTGCATGATTATGTGATTTATTGCTTTCTTAGATAATTGGCATGTCTTAAAATCAAATTCAAGTAATATTGACTAAATGATTATTCGACTTTTAACTAAAATCAATTTTAAGTGAAAACATGTTTTAGGATTTATGTGAATCTATTCTAAATGTTTAATGCTTTCAAATCACATAGAATTCATGTTTAGCTCAAAAGACCTAAAAGAATGTTTCGACTAGAAAAAGATTATAATCAACTTAAATAATGTTAAAGCGATCGCCCATGCATGTTTAAATCGGAAATTGTGTGTGCATTGAATAAAAACCCGCCTAGTCTTATTTCTATGTGTTTGTAGGTCAGAACCAGAAATAAATATGTTCTAATTCAATATTATGATTAGAAATTACACATGAGAATAAGTTGAGGCCGCTTTACGCGGGAGGACACTGTGATCAACTTTTTTCCTTACCCTCATCCCAAAATCCAGAGATATGAGAATGTCTTATTCTTGGTTGTCATTTTTGCCCTTGGGCTATGACCTAATGGGGCTCCGTTAGCTCCCGAAAGGAGGAAGGTGGCTACTTCACTACTTGGGTTTTGAGATTCTGGACTTACTACCGAAGCTAAGCATACTCAGACTATGCAACAAACTAAATACATTCATGTTCGTAAAAAGGGCACATGGGCCCCCAAAGCCTCGGGTCTACAGTTTGGCGACTTCACAAAGGATATTCCATAATTTTTAAAGGAGAGTTGACGAAACTGGAAAAGTCTCGTAATTTCATAGTTATAATATTGAATTCTACTTGCTAGGCATAATGCATGCAATTCCCGCGAGAGGGTCTTATTTTAGGATAAACGCCTCTTATTGTATGTTCTATACTTTAGACACCCCCGGGGGACTGATGTTAAGGATGTTTAGGTAACCTACCTAAGGTCGTTCCTTAATTGAAGTCCATCCCAACTATGACGCGCGAATCATTTGACCTATGTGATTCATAATGGATGTCCCTCTTGGATCACCACTAAGTTGTGGTGTGGATAGTTGGACAAACCCTAGTCATGGTACCCTCTTGGACCCCCTAAACCATACTTATAGTCACCCTTTTATAACCTTGGCTAGGTATGGACTTGACCTCATGTTAGGTGTGACTATGTGCTAATGTGCCTCTAATGTGTATATATGATTAACTTGGGCCCTTGTTTTGCATGAACCTTTAAATACATTAGAATATAGTCTCATATAGAACGTGGTTGCTCCTTAGTAGTTAAAAAGTCAATCTTGTCGTGCATAAAGAACCCCATAGGTTGCATTTCATTCATTCAATAATTGCAAGAGTACCTCAGTTGTCTAAAAAAAAGAATTAAAAACAAAACAAGCAATAAAATTCAAAAGACAATAAGGTACATCGCATTCATGCAATCATTTAGGACAAGGAGTGACCATGTTAGGCCACGCATTGATTCTAGTTCAAGGAAGTAAACCATGAGTCATTTTCAAAATTAAATTCTAATCGAGCTACATGCAGGAAAGAGTCGTCAACTTACCTTGGATAGGGCCGACAGTTGAACAAAGCAACAAATCCTATTGCTTGGTTCAAAGAAAATGGTTCGAAGTGTTCCTCTAGCGCTCGAATCTTCTCAAAGAAGCATGCTCATCGGAAGACCATTCCAAAGTCAAGATTCAAAACATTCCTTTGATAATGTTGTTGAGTTCGTAGCTTTTATTTTGAATGATGACAAACTAAATTGAACAATTATATTATGTGCAAGTTTCTGTTTGCATGTGCAAATACTAATGAAACAAGTTCAATGGATGACAAGATGAAGCTCATGAAGTCAAGTCTTAAAGTTTGCATGAAGACAAAGCTCATAGAGTCATAATTTTAAGTCTTAGAAGCAATGGAAGTAGTATGAAGGTTTATAAATGCACTATAAAGGTTGAGATTATAGAGATGAACTAATTATGGATGACAAGGAACTTAAGTTCCTTGTCATACATAACTATAACTCTATAAGTAAACTTGGCTGACTGGAACAATATGGGAACAGTGTCAAACCAGTCCTCTCGAGTTTACTTCATACATACATGTTTTAGGAAACTTTCTTTCCGCACAAAATTTTTTTCAAAAATTATACGGATGCTTGGATTGTTATGCAAGGTAGATATTCTTAAGTATGGCAAGTATGTTATATTATATTCTCATTGATTTTATAGTATGTTATATAATATTTTACTGTTTTTATTTGATTTCAAATAAAATCAGTGAGAATATTTTCCTGGAATTATTTCCATAATTATACGGAAAATATTTTCTTACAATATTACATAACATACTAGCCAAAGGTTTATTTAAAGAGATCAACCAGCATACAACCAGGATATTTTACACGAACAAAAGTTGAAGAACATGAATTGCAAAAGTTCTCTCTAAGTCTGAACCTAGCATAAACCTCATTACCACATTAAGGTCTTAATATTCTCTCTTTTATAAGCGTTTAGGGTAATTGTTATTGAGAGACAAAATGTTGTAATTTGAGCATTCTGTGAGTTCAGCTTACTGGGGAAGTTGATTTGAGATTATCTTCATTAGAACCTTCATAGTTGAAGGTTGAGTCGAACTTCCATAGGTGGAAGTTGGGGAATGACATTGTGCATAGGTGCATAATTGATTGAGTGTGATTCTTTTGTTATTCTTAGTTGATTAATATAAGAGTGAGTGAGTGGAGGACGTTGACTTATTAGAAGTCGAACCTCGTTAAATATTGGTGTTGTTTATTTTATTGATTATTGTTTCCGCTGCTTTAGAACTGGTTCTTAACTATTCTTATAATCAATCGAAAAATTTACAACAACCTTACAACACTTAATTCATCCCCCTCTTGAGTGTCACTTGCACATTCAATTACTATCAGAGCCTAACTTCTTGAAAGGGTAACACCTAGGGAAGGAGGAAAAGATGAATACTCAAGAGATGATGAATGGGAATTCTGGATGAAGGCTGCCCAAATTTAATGGAACAAACTATCCTTGGTGGAAGAATTGCATGCAAACCTTTGTCATTGGTACTGACTATGAGTGTTTGATGGTAATCCAAAATGGACCAAAGAAGGTGGCTAACAACACTGATGGAACAGAAAAGGAGAGTGAATATAATAGCACATATCTTAAGACACTCGAGATGAACGCCAAGTCTATGTCACTTCTTCAACAAGTATTGCTTTTAATGAGGTAAGCCGTATTTTAGCATGCTCTACTGCTAATGAAATATGGGAAACTCTAGAGTTAGCCCATTAAGGCACTAGTGAACTCAGGAGATCTAAGGTTGATATGCTTATGTCTAAATATGAAACTTTTGATATGAATCGAATTGAAAATATAAAAGAAATGTATACTCGTTTTATGATAATTATTAATGAACTAAAATCTCTTGGCAAAAGTTTCACCAGTAAAGATTTGGTTAGGAAAGTTTTGAGAAGGTTGAAAGGTAAATGGCTGCCTAAGGTAACTGCAATCCAAGAAGGCAAGGATCTATCCACTTTGACTGTAGAACAACTTATTGGGTCATTAAGGACTCATGAGATGTTAGTAAGCAAAAAGGAGGAAGGAACAACCAAAAGCCGAAGGCTGTCCTTGAAGGGAGAAGAAAATGAAGAAAATCTGGATGAGGTAGGTCTCAGGGAAAGAAGGTTTGAAAGAAGCCTCAGATCTCAATATAAGGGAAAATCCTGGAAGAACAAAGGCAACATAAAGAAGACCAGTACCAGCACTGGTTGCTTCAAATGTGGTGAAACTTGACATATGATCAAGGATTGTCCGACATAGAAAACTGACAAGGGAGGACTAATCGAGAAAAAGATGATAAAGAGAGTCATGCTTGCTGCCTGCGGATATTCTGACTACGGTGGTGAAAGTGAGGAGGATGAAGCTCTAATTTTTGTGACTGCACTGTTGGGAGAAGTGGACCAGAGGCAGACAAGTTCAGGAAAGATGGGACACATGTGTGTCATGGCTGGAAGCAACTCTTCTGATGAAGAACATGTAAATATTTCTAATATTCAAGAACAAATGAGATATTGTGGTAGAGATGAGTTGCTAAATTTTATAGATGCTGCTATCGAACAAAATGATAAAGGTAATGCTGCTTATAAGGCTAACAGAAAGAAACTAAGAGAAGTAACTCGAAATCTAAATCTTAGTCGTTCTGCTGAGCTTGAATTTATTTGTACAAGACTGAAAGAAAAAATTTCAGAGCTTGAAATAAGTTTGAATCAGAAGAATATAGAACTTCAGCTGCTAAAACCTCAATCAGTTTTTTCAAAAGCAGATTTTTATCAAAATAATGAAAGAGGTTTTAGTAATCTTAAGGAGGCAGAAGTTGAAGGTATAAATTTCGAACTACTTAAACAGAAATCCCTCACTCTAGAACATTTCGACTTGATTTTAGCTTATAATTATATGGTTGATGATGTGGAAGGATTGTTCAAAGAGCATGTGGATCTGAAAACTTATCTTGCTAGCACAAGTAATTCTAGTATTAATGTCAATAACTTATGTTTGGAATATGAGGGTAAGATCTGTGATTTACAAGCTGAAATATCTGAGTTAAAGAAAGATATCAACCCTATAGTCGCTTCAGACAATCAGGGTGTTGATATTGAATTCTTACGTTTAGAATTTGAAACTAAACTCTGTGATCTTCAAGCTGAAATATTCCAACTAAAGAAAGGCAAGAATCCTCAGACCACTTCTGAACCAGATCATGATTTGATTTCAACACTACAAGAAAATGACCAAATAGCGACGGATTTTTGCGACAGACTTTAATTCCCTCGCAAAAATCAGTATTTGCGACGGAAGATAATCCGTCGCAAATTTGCGGCGGAATTACACTTTTTTGCGACGGAAATATCCGTCGCAAAAAAATGACAAACCAAATCTAAGGAGCAGCTATTTTTTGCGACGGAATAAATTGTTTGCGACGGAATTATTTCCGTCGCAAATTCCGTCACAAAAAACGACACCAAGTTATGTTATTTTGTCGAAAAAAAAAAAAAACTAACACACAATACCCTTCTTCTCCCATAAACCCGACAAGAACCCTAAACCTCTTTCTTCTTCCGGCGGCCTTCTTCTCAATTTCCGGCGGCCTTCTTCTCAATTTCCGGCGGCCTTCTTCTTCACCGCAAACAAACCCTAAAAAAAAAAAAACGCAGACAAAGAGTTGTTCGAAAGCATAATCTACGAAAGTCGAATCTCAAAGCATAATCTCAAAGCATAATCTCAAAGCCGTTGTTCGAAAAATTATTCGTCAAACTCTTGCAAGGTGCTTCCTGAATTTGTTGTTATTTTAATTTAATTTTATGAATTTTACTGAATTTTCAATTATTTTTCAACTTAAATTTTCGATTGAATTTGTTAAATTTTCAATTAAACTCTTGCAGTTTAATTCTGAATTTGTTGACTTTTAATAATCTCAAAGCATAAACTCTTGCAGTTTAATTCTGAATTTGTTGTTCGAAAAAAAACACAGACATGATTCTGAATTTGTTGTGCATGATTGAATTTGTTGAATTTTCAATTATTCGTCAAACTCTTGCAAGGTCCTTCTTCTCTATTTGTTGATTGAATTTGAATTTTATTGACTCGAATTTGTTGATTTAGGTTAACACAGACATGATTCTGAATTTGTTGTGCATGATTGAATTTGTTGAATTTTCAATTATTCTACAATGAATGAAATACAGTGAATTCACAGTTTTGAAATTGAATAATTGATAGATTTTACTGGCATTTGCTTTACTCTCAATATTCTTTAAAGTAGTCTATGGCGATGATGCATAGTGTATTTAGGAGCCAGAAGGCATGCCTTTGATGTTTTCTTCAATTTCGCGCCTGTTATATGCTGTACTGGGTACATGTTGGTTGTGTGTGGGTAGAGGTTAATCTTACTTGTCCTTTTTCTTCATTCTTCGCACTTCAATCTTTTACTTTGAGTGAGGGTTTCTATTCCTCCTAGTTATCCATGGTTTCTTTTATTACTGGTTTGGGTTGAGACATGACTTCAGAGTGTTTTCTTTGTTGCCTTTTTTTTTCTCTTCATGAAGTTCACCATTGTTTGAATCACTCAATCGTTAGTAGAGTTTCTAGTTGCCTCTTGCCCTATTCTTATTTTATCTTCAATTTAGTGCATGTGCTTCTAATGTAATTGTGAACTGTGCACTTTATATGTCTCCTTGACTCTTATTCATTTGAAGCTTGTGTTATCTCTGAAGTTCTTGAAGCTGATGTAAGCTTTATAAGAGCACGTCTTTAACAATCTACACATATCTTTGATACAATTCTGCTTACAACCATGAACCTTTCAATTAACATCCATTTATTTATTTTTGGTTAGGAAATAGTGAAATATTTGTTAGAGATTTGTTTTTGTTGTCATATAAACGGCTCTGGAACAATGTTTCAGGATACTATTAGATGATATGGTTATGGGGTAATTGGCTTTCAGAATTAAACTGCAGTGTTTGTCATTGGCTACTATGTTACCTTTGCTTTGATTTGATTGTCTATTGAATTTTTTAAACATGGTCCCCATCTTAAGGTCCCTTTTGTTTTAGATTTTTTACTATGAGGGATTTTCTCAAAGTGGCTGTACTGATTGGTGCTGTAACTAGGTCTATGCTTATGTAGGTAGTGAATCTGTTTATGGTATTCCCCTTTTTTCTTTTTCCTTCTGGATTTCATCATAACCCCCTCACTGTTGCTCTTGCTTAAGCTGGTAAACAAAGATGACATTAAGGTAGAAACATAGATTTGCCTTACCTAGTTCTGATAGTACTTGACTTGCTTACTTGAAGAAGACATATTGATACTGTAATTAGGTCCTTATTTATGTAGGTACTGAATCTGTTTATGGTATATTTATTTCTCCATTTTTCTATGGCCATTTTTACATACTATATAAAAGTAATAAAGTGTCTACTCTTCTTCTAAACACAGTTTTGTTTGTTATTGGGTGTTCCTCAACTATTTGATGACTTGCATATTGTAAATTTTTTGCTGGAACGCTTCTTAAAAGCTTTTCCATGAATGTTAAAAGATGTTATCTGGACATGGTCACATGGTTTATCAGCAAAAGATAAGGTGAAAAGAGGAAGTACCAGGAGTTTAATACTGTCTGTTTGTTCTAAGAATTGGTATTGTATAGCTCAACTTATTATTATCAAGCTATAAGCAAATTTAATAGTTTGACCAACTGAATGTGGCCTTTAGGATTCTAATGATTGCTGTTACATAGCTAGAACCTAGTACTTAACTCATATATCAAGCTATAAATTATACCAGAATTCTTGACTAAGCATGTATTTTAGGATACAATTTCTTCTTTCTCCTCTTGCATCTGAGCAATTTAAATAAAACAGATTACAACTGGTTGGTTCTGTAAAATGTGAGTCTATAATAGTTGTGCCAACAAATGGAAATCATAGAAGCTATGATTCTGAATTTGTTGTGCATGATTGAATTTGTCTTTAACATTTTGTTAAATCAACTTGTTCGATTTTACAGTAGAACTATGGGTAAAACTCGTTTGTTATATAAGTAGACATGGGTTAACGTGCATTTGGTAAGTTAAGGGGTGAAGAAGTACAATATCAAACTTAGAAGAATAACTACAGATGTGTGTAGGAAGAGGCTAGGATAGTTAGCAGCATTTTGAAACTAGATGAATTGACAATTTTATTGGGTCTTGGCAAAATTGCAAAATAATTGAATTTGATATTCGATTGTTATGTCGTATGAATTCTGATTTGTTTTAGTTGATATTCCTCACCTTTATGTCTTTATTTTGGGATGGCTTCAATATCTCTGCTTGCAGAATCATGTCATGTTACCTGTTTTCGTTTCTTTAAGATTGATTAGCCCAAATCGAAACATTAATCATCTCTTTATACCATAATATTTACCATCCGCTTTACTTAAATCTTGTTTTTTCAGTGTACTCAAGTTGCAGCATATAATACATTCAACCTTAGGTTAATGTACCATAATATTTACAACAACCTAATTTGGAAAATATAAAATATGAAAAATTGCATTGCATAGAATTTTGTACCCAATATAGAATAATTATAATACAACCCTATGCAGTTTTCAGTAATTATATTTTGCCATTTTGACTAAAATAATTATATGCGTGACTTGTGTAGAAGTTGTCACTATGAAAAGAAGGGAACGTAGTTGGATGTATTGTAGGAAGGTCGGATCTTCTATGAACCCTGCTTTTAAGGAAGGAGTTGACGAATTCCTTCAATATTGTAAAGATCATCCGCAGACAACTGACCCAAATGAAGTTAGGTGTCCGTGTGTTAAATGCAAGAACAAACGCATCTATGATCCGGACACAGTAAAGTATCATTTGTATGCCAAGGGGTTTAAACCAGATTATTATGAGTGGCATTGTCATGGGGAAGGGTTACCTGAGTCCTCCGACCGGCAATCCAATGACTATCGCGAAATGGTTATGGATGCTTTTGGACATAACCAAGATCAATCGGGTACCCAATCAGAGGAGGAACCTAACCCCGAGGCCAAGCAGTTCTATGATATGCTAAAGGCTTCTGAACAACCTTGGGTTGAAGGGAGTTCAATGTCAGATTAGAGATGGCCTCTAAATAACTAGTATTAAATCCGAGTTCAATATGCCCAACGGGGTGTAGATGCCATTGTGTCTTTGTTAGTGATTCGTCTCCTAAGAACACACTATATAGGGGAGACATTCTACGAGGTAAAGAAATTGTTCAAGGGTTGGAGATGCTGCTAAGAAGATTGATGCATGCCGAAAGGTTGTATGTGTTTGGAAAGGTGATGCTCAACTTGTCAAGTGTACTGTTTGCGGCAGCGACCGTTACAAGAAGACTCGAAAGGGAAGACGTTCATGTTCTCATCATATTTTCTTCTCTTCCGATCAGTCCTAGGCTACAAAGAATGTTTGCCACCAAGGACATTGCGGAGGAAATGTCATGGCATGCAAAAAATCCTCGGTTGCAAGGTACAATGGCCACACCCTAGCGACACTGAAGCGTGGAAAAGGTTGGATAGTTGCTCACAGGAGTTTGCGTTTGAACCTCGTAATGTTTAGGCTCGGTTTGTGTACGGATGGGTTTTGATCCTCATGGAAGTTTGGGGGTAACTATTCTTGTTGGCCAGTCATATTGACCCCATATAACTGCCCATCGATGTGTATGAAAAGAGAATTCATGTTCCTATCATTGATTATTCCCGGTCCCAACAACCCCAAGGAAACCTAGATGTTTACATGCAACCACTAATAGAAGAGTTCAAACAGTTGTGGGAAGTTGGTGTTATACTTACGACATTTCAAGTAAACAAAATTTCAATCTTCGAGCTGCCATCTTATGGATATTGGTGACTTTCCCGCTTTTGGTATGATGTCTGGTTGGTCTACACATGGTTTTAAAGCTTGTCCCTATTGCATGAGAAAAGCAAATCATTCTGGTTGAAAAATAGTGGCAAGGTGTCTTGGTTTGACTGCCATAGGCAATTCCTTTCACCGATCACCCGTTCAGGAACAGCAAGACAGCTTTTGTAAGAACAAGTTCGAAAGGTGATCCTCCCCATATCATGTCAGGAGATGAACTATGGGAATGTGTGAAAGACCTTCCTAAGGCGACTGATGGGCCAGAAGCACTTAATTCTGTGAAAAAGGCTAAATCTGGTTGGTCAAGAGGAGCATTTTTTGGGACCTGCCCTATTGGAAGCAATTCTGAAGAAGATGAAGATGAGGACAACATTGCATTTCTGGATGACAGTAGTGATGGATTTAGTAGTGATCATAGTTGTGATTAGCGTGTTGTGGTCTTGTTTCCAAGTGTTAATGGATAAACATTGTTGCTTAATAAATTGGTAATATATATTTGGTCTTCCATTTCTCACTTGTATTAATTGTTAAATTGTTGCATCGCTTGTTTATTAGATTATAAATTCCATATTTTGTCTTGCTTAGTATTATTCTAACCTTTATCCCTTAACCTTTATTATTTCTTTGTTTATTAGGTGTTTTGTACTTAATTCAATTTCAAAACCAAATTTCATGTGAATACTATTGGTCTTGTATGTTTCAGGTACTCATGGAAGGAAAGAACAAAGGTAAAAGAGCCGCTTCTGGCTCGCAGCAAGCAACACGGCAGGCAGCCTCCATCACCATCAGACAGCAATTACAAGTGCAGCCCAGTAGCTCGACAGCTGAGATGCTACTGCTTCCTTTGATGAGTCCGGGAGCTTGTGTTGGACCGTATGACTTTGTGGTATAATTTTCCTTCATGCAAATTTTCATCAGTGTTAGCTTTTTAAATACGTTAATTTGCGACAAAAACTTGGGGCATAACTTGCTTGGCTTGTGATCAGGTTTGGATGCCCCAACGTGAAGAGGGAGATCAAGGATATAACTCCAAGCTCATTACCATGCTCCTTGGAGAACTTATAAACGAAGTTGATGATGTTACCAAGGAACAATGGTGGAACCTGTTTACGGTATGTTATTATATAATTCAGAAACCAAGTATGATGTAATTTACATTTAACTTTTTGGATTATGATTTAAGTGTATCAAATTTAGCAGGTTTGATGATGATATATGATAAATACAATTAAGTACTTTGTTGCTGAATTTCGATACCATTGAAGATATTTATGTATGATGCATTAATTATTAAAGTTTGACGTTATTGCAGAAAAGATGCACTTGGGCTGCTGAGTTTGAACCTCAAGTTGACATGAATTCCAATCTAGGTTGGAAATCGATTGCGTGACATGTTCTACAAACTCACGCACAATGCTGGTAAACATTACCAAAGTGGGTGAGTGAAACCGTGTACAAAAGGCGCAAGATGTGATATCGGTGATGAACGTTCAAAGAAAAGATCGGCACAAAACAAGAAGAACAGAAGGGGTGGTTCAATGGAAAATGCATTGAACCTACCCACTATCAAGGGTCTTCTTCAGCAGTGCAGCATGCTAAGAAGATGGTTACTCTTCTATGTGTCATTACATTTTCTACAATTTGATAATCTATCTTCTATTCTTTAATTTTATACTATTTGGTTTTCATTATCATTTACAGGCGAAGGAGAATGAAGGAAAGCTCCCATCCCCAGTTGATCTGTCCTCCGTACGCATTTCAAGGATGTCCGGGAAAAGGAAAGGTGCCTGCGAACCACACAGCAAAGCAAATTGCAGTAAGTTTTTAACACTTGTAATTATGCCTTTTAAGGATGTTTAGAGAATTTATAGGTTTAATGAGAGTATGTGAAAATGGGCACATTTCGCGCCATTTCGAGCCCAATTGAACCTAAAACACATGTAAAGGGTAGTTTGGTATAATGTAGACTTTGTAATACTTGTAGTTATTCCTTTTAAGGATGTTTAGCTTATTATAGGTTGAAATGAAGATATGTGAAAAAGGGCACATTTTTAGCCATTCGCCATTTCGACCCAATTTGAACCTAAAACACATGTAAAGGTACTTTGGTATATGGACTTTGTAACACTTGTAGTTATTCCTTTTAAGGATGTTTAGCTATTTATAGGTTGAGAAGAGATATGTGAAAAATGGGCACATCTTTACCCATTTCGGGCCATTTCGACCCAATTTGAACCTAAACACATGTAAAGGGTTCTTGGTATAATTAACACTTTGTAACACTTGTAGTTATTCCTTTTAAGGATGTTTAGCTTATTTATAGGTTGAAATGAAGAGATATGTGAAAAATGGGCACATTTTTACCCATTTCGGGCCATTTCGAGCCAATTTGAACCTAAAACACATGTAAGGGTATTTTGGTAATTAACACTTTGAACACTTGTAGTTATTCCTTTTAGGATGTTAGCTTATATAGGTTGAAATGAGAGAGATATGTGAAAATGGGCACATTTTTACCCATTTCGGGCCATTTCGACCCAATTTGAACCTAAACACATGTAAAGGGTACTTTGGTATAATTAACACTTTGTAAACACTGTAGTTATTCCTTTTAAGGATGTTTAGCTTATTTATAGGTTGAAATGAAGAGATATGTGAAAAATGGGCACATTTTTACCCATTTGGGCCATTTCGAGCCAATTTGAACCTAAAACACATGTAAAGGGTACTTTGGCATAATTAACACTGAACACTTGTAGTTATTCTTTTAAGGATGTTTAGCTATTTATAGATTGAAATGAAGAGATATGTGAAAAATGGGCACATTTTAATTTCGGGCCATTTCGACCCAATTTGAACCTAAAACACATGTAAAGGGTACTTTGGTATAATGTAGACTTTGTAACCACTTGTAGTTATTCCTTAGGATGTTTAGCTTATTTATAGGTTGAAATGAAGAGATATGTGAAAAATGGGCACATTTTTAGCCATTTCGGCCCATTTCGAGCCAATTTGAACCTAAAACACATGTAAGGGTACTTTGGTATATGTAGACTTTGTAACACTTGTAGTTATTCCTTTTAAGGATGTTTAGCTTATTATAGGATTGAAATGAAGAGATTGTGAAAAGGGCACATTTTTACCCATTTCGGGCCATTTCGACCCAATTTGAACCTAAAACACATGTAAAGGGTACTTTGGTATAATGTAGACTTTGTAACACTTGTAGTTATTCCTTTTAAGGATGTTAGCTTATTATAGGTTGAAATGAGAGAATGTGCAAAATGGGCACATTTTTACCCATTTCGGCCATTTCGACCAATTGAACCTAAAACACATGTAAAGGGTACTTTGGTATAATTAACACTTTGTAACACTTGTAGTTATTCCTTTTAAGGATGTTAGCTTATTTTATGGTTGAAATGAGAGATATGTGAAAATGGGCACATTTTTACCCATTTGGGCCATTTCGAGCCAATTGAACCTAAAACACATGTAAAGGGTATTTGGATAATTAACACTTTGTAACACTTGTAGTTATTCCTTTTAAGGATGTTTAGCTTATTATAGTTGAAATGAAGAGATATGTGAAAAATGGGCAATTTTACCCATTTCGGGCCATTTCGACCCAATTTGAACCTAAAACACATGTAAAGGGTACTTTGGTATAATTAGACTTTGTAACACTTGTAGTTATTCCTTTTAAGGAGTTTAGCTTATTTATAGGTTGAAATGAAGAGATATGTGAAAAATGGGCACATTTTTAGCCATTTCGGCCATTTCGAGCCAATGAACCTAAACACATGTAAAGGGTACTTTGGTATAAGTAGACTTTGTAACACTGTAGTTATTCCTTTTAAGGATGTTTAGCTTATTTATAGGTTGAAATGAAGAGATATGTGAAAAAATGGGCACATTTTTACCCATTTCGGGCCATTTCGACCCAATTTGAATAAAAACACATGTAAAGGGACTTGGTATAATGTTACTTTGTAACATTGTAGTTATTCCTTTAAGGATGTTTAGCTTATTTATAGGTTGAAATGAAGAGATATGTGAAAAATGGGCACATTTTAGCCATTTCGGCCATTTCGAGCATTTGAACCTAAAACACATGTAAAGGGTACTTTGGTATAATGTAATTTGTAACACTTGTAGTTATTCCTTTTAAGGATGTTTAGCTATTTATAGGGTGAAAGAAGGATATGTGAAAAATGGGCACATTTTTACCCATTTCGGGCCATTCGACCCAATTGAACCTAAAACACATGTAAAGGGTACTTTGGTATAATAGACTTTGTAACACTTGTAGTTATTCCTTTTAAGGATGTTTAGCTTATTATAGGTTGAAATGAAGAGATATGTGAAAAAGGGCACATTTTTACATTCGGGCCACATCGACCCCATTTGAACCTAAAACACATGTAAAGGGTACTTTGGTATAATAACACTTTGTAACACTTGTAGTATTCTTTTAAGGATGTTAGCTTATTTATAGGTGAAATGAAGAGATATGTGAAAATGGGCACATTTTTACCCATTCGGGCCATTTCGAGCCAATTTGAACTTAAAACACATGTAAGGGTACTTGGTATAATAACACTTTGTAACAACTTGTAGTTAGTTCCTTTTAAGGATGTTTAGCTTATTATAGGTTGAACTGAAGAGATATGTGAAAATGGGCACATTTTACCCATTTCGGGCCATTTCGACCCCATTTGAACCTAAAACACATGTAAAGGGTACTTTGGTATAATGTAGACTTTGTTAACACTTGTAGTTATGCCTTTTAAGGATGTTTATGAATTATAGGGTGTAACACAAATTTTGCCTTTTAGACTTATATGAAAATTATGCCTAATTTATTTTAATTGTTTTTTAGGAGACCTACCAGAAGAAGTTTGAGGAAACAACACGCAGTGCCGGGAGTCAGAGAACGCCGATGAGTTATATTGGGAGGATCTGGTGGTCGTACCAAGAAAGGTCGCGTGAAGGGTCTTGGTAGTGGTGCGGACCTGTATTAAAGCTCTTCAAGCTCTTCGAAAGATCTGGATCATCGAAGCAATACACGCCATCTGGCTTTCTCAAATGAAAGAACATTTAGAGAAACATGTGGAGAAGGTGCGGAGGGGTGCGGGAGGAGGTGCGGGCTGAGGTTGAGGAGAAGGTGCGAGCCGAGATTGAGGAGAAGATGCGCGCCGAGTTTGAGGCAATGCAGAGGACACAGAAGGAGTTTATGGAGCAGATGATGAGTCGATTCGGTAGCGACAGCTGTTCACCTTTCCAAATTCAGCGTCGGGACTCAACAGACGACGACGGCAGCGGCGCCGGGCAAGGGATGCAGCTGTAGATAGATATCTTGTTCCATATAACATACCTTAGCTCCATTATTATCATTGTTAAACTTTAAAACTATGAAACTATTTAAAGGCGGATATACTTTGTAGGCATATGTTACATTTGAAATATATAATTCTTGGAAAATATAAATTGTCCTTATTTGATTAGAATACATAACGCGTCAGTTCGTACAGGTTCACAGGCACAAATACAAATAAACAATCAAAACATTAAAAATCCGTCAGTTTTTTTACGACGGAATATACCGTTTGCGACGGATTTTCCGTCGCAAAATTTGCGAGGGAATATTGCGAGGGAAATTCCGTCACAAAATTTGCGAGGGAAATTTGCGACGGAAATTCCCTCGCAAAATTTTGCGACGGACTTTTGCGAGGGAAATTCCGTCGCAAATTGTGCGAGGGAATTTGTTTGCGGCGGAAATTCCGTCGCAAATTTTGCGAGGGAAAATTCCGTCGCAAATGAAACGTAACTCCGTAGCAAAAAGTTTGCGACGGAAATTCCGTCGCAATGATGGAAGTTTGCGACAAAAAAAATAGCGACGGACCATTAGCGACGGAATTCCGTCGCAAAATGTACCGTTTTTGCGACGGAATTATTCCGTCGCAAAATTGAGGTTTTCTCGTAGTGCAAAACTTAAGGATGAGCTTCAAAGGGTAAAGTTGGATCTTGCCATTGCTGCAGAGTATAATGAAGCTCAGCTTAAGAAACTTGAAATCAAGGAACAGGATTTGAGTGACTGCCTAAGAAAGATGAACAGATTGCTCGATGATCAAAGCACTCTAAACATCCTAACCTCACAACCTGGTAATCCTATGAGGTTTGGATTCGGGTATTCTGGAAGTAGTTCCCAACAGCCCAAAAAGTTGGGGAGAGATGAGACTTGATTTCTGAATTCAAGAGAGGTAAGTATGTTTTTGCAAAAGACATGCATGTATGCACCGATTGTGGTAAGAATGGACATGTTATTGAAACTTGTTGGACCAAGAAAAAACATTATAAGAAAAATCAGTCTCAAGTTCAAAGGCTTCATATTCAAAAGAGTCGCACACATAATTTGTCTAAAAATGGATAACGTGATAAAGTAAGGATGACAAATTTGAAGCAAACCTATGTTAGAAAGGACAGTATCAAACCAGTTCCCATTAACAAGGAACCCAAGAAAACCAGGTTCCAAAAACTAAACATTGATTTGTTTGTGTAGATTAGAGGGAAAGGAAAGCCATTCTGGTATTTGGACAGTGGTTTCTCAAGACACATGTCAGGAGATAAAATTCAATTTCTTTCACTCGTAGCCTATGAAGGAGGAAGTGTCACCTTTGGAGATAACAGTAAAGGTTTGATCAAGGGTATAGGTAAGGTTGGTAAGACGCTTTCTCAAGAAATTGATAATGTATATTTTATTGAAGGTTTGAAACATAACCTCTTGAGCATATCTCAGCTATGTGACAAAGGAAATCATGTTGAATTTGAAACAAATCTTTGTCACATAGTTAACTCTAAAACAAGGGAACTGGTTTATAAGGGGTTTCGACAGAATAACGTTTACATAAAATTTTTGAGTCAGATTCCTAAGAACGGTGCCACTTGTTTCAATGTTATGGAGGTTGATCATTGGCTATGGCATAAGAGACTTGGACATGTAAGTTTTTCCTTGCTAAACAAACTGCGATCTCAGGACTTCGTTACAGGTTTACCTAACATTAAGTTTGTTGCAGATCATATTTGTCATAAATGTGCCAAATGTAAGCATGTCAAGTCTTCTTTTCAGCTAAAGAAGATTGTAAGCACCACTAGACCGTTCGAAATTGTGCACATGGATTTGTGTGGGCCCATGCATGTAATAGGTCGAAATGGTCAAAATTATGTGTTTGTGTTAGTTGATGATTACTCTCATTATACTTGGACAGTATTTCTAAAATTTAAAAATGAAACTTTTGAATAATTTGAAATCTTCATAAAACAGGTCCAAAACAAGATTAATCATCAACTGATCTCTATCCGGTATGATCATGGTTCTAAATTTGACAGTGTCAATTTCATTACCTATTGTAATGATCATGGTGTATCTCACAATTTCTCAGCTCCCAGAACCCCACAACAAAATGGAGTGGTTGAAAGGAAAAACCGCACTTTAGAAGAAATTGCAAGAACAATGCTTCTAGAGAGTGGTCTACCTCAAAACTTCAAGAATGAAGCTGTGAGTACTACTTGTTATATTTTAAATAGGGTAATGTTGAGACCTTTACTAAAGAAAACACCTTATGAACTCCTTGGGGAAGGAAAACAAATAATGCACACTTATGCGTTTTTGGGTGCAAATGCTTTGTACATAACAATGGTAAATCAAGTTTGGACAATTTGATCCTAGAAGTGATTAGGTTGATTTCATTGGATACTCTTCGCACAGCAAGGCATACTATGTTTCAACAAAAGAACCTTATGTGTTGATGAAAGTGTCCATGTTCTGTTTGATGAAACTAATATATTTAGTAAGCATGTGCAAGTTGATGATAATAATGAATTCGAAATTGACATGCTAAACTTTACAGGAGCTAAAGAAGTAGATGGTGTTAAACCAGACTCACCACACAACTCTCCTAGAGAGGAAGAGTCTTGTCAAGCGCAAAATCAAGTAGCTCATGAGGTAAGAGAAGGAAATAGTGACTCAGAGGCTCACCCACATGAATAGAATGCAATTGAGACCACTATGGAAATAGGTACACCTGTTCAAAGGAACAACGAAATTGGGGGAACCAGTACAGGAACCAGTTCAACATTAGAAGGGACCAATGTAAACCTTTATATGAACAAAACTTTCAAGTATAAGTCCGCTCATCCCTCTATCTTATCATTAGTGACATTAATAAAGGGGTGCAAACAAGGAATTCTACTTTAGAAAACTTTTGTGCTTTCTATTCTTTTCTTTCAAATGTTGAACCGACTGATTATAACACTGCTTTAATGGATCTAGATTGGGTTCTACCCATACAAGATGAATTCGATCAGTTTGAGAGAAATCAAGTTTGGCATCTTGAACCTAGGAAGTAAAACATGTCTATTATTGGAACTAAATGGGTGTTCAGGAACAAACTGGACGATGCAAGTATTATAGTCAGAAACAAGACTAGGCTAGTGGTCCAAGAGTTCAATCAAGAGGAAGGAATTAATTACGATGAGACCTTTTCCCTAGTAGCTAGGCTTGAAGCAATCAGGATTTTAATTTCTTTTGCAGCTCATACAAACTTCATACTCTTTCAAATTGATGCTAACACAGCCTTTCATAATAGTTATTTGAAAGAAGATGTATATGTGAAACAGCCCCTTGGATTTGAGGATAGTTACTTGCCAAACCATGTTTTTAAGCCTGACAACGCTCTTTATGGTCTCAAACAAGCTGCTAGAGCTTGGTATGAGAGACTTTCCAGTTTTCTTCTAGAAAATGTATACAAGAGAGGTTTAGTTGACAAGACAATATTCTTAAAGGAAAAGGGAACTGATCGTCTAGTGGTTCAGATATCTGTAGATGATATTTTGTTTGGAGCTATTAATCCTGATTTGTGTAATGAGTTTGTTGATTTGATGAAAAGTGAATTTGAGATGAGTATGATGGGAGAATTTTGGTGCTTTCTAGGACTTCAAATCAAGCAAACCAAGGATGGAATTATGATTCATCAACATAAGTACCTCAAGGAGTTACTGAAAAGATATGATTTGCAAGATAGCAATTCCTATGAAACACCTATTCTCACTACTACAAAATTGAGCCTTGATGAAAAGAAAAAGGGTGTTGAGGGTAGGTTGTATAGAGGTATGAATGGCTCATTGCTTTACTTAACATCCAGTAGGCTAGATATAGTGTTTTCAGTAGGGTTGTGTGCAAGATTTCAAAGCAACCCAAAAGAATCTCACCTAAAGGTTGTTAAGAGAATTTTAAGATATATCAATGGTATTGATGATTTGTGATTATGATATCCAAAAGGTAGCAGTATGAATTTTATAGGATGCACAGATGCTGACTTTGCTGGTTTTTATTGTGAGCAGGATGAGCACTTCTTGAATGGCTCACTTCTTAGGTTCCTGTCTTATCTTATGGGGATCGAAGAAACAAAATGTTGTGGCCTTATCCATAGTAGAGTCTGAGTACATTATTGCAGCTGCTTTATGCTGTGTTAAGCTCTTGTAGATAAAGTCACAACTAAAGAATTTTGGGATCTTTTTCAGAAGAGTTGCCTTTTTATGTGATAACACAAGTGCAATGAATCTTTTGAAAAATCCTCTCCAACATTTTAAAACTAAGCATATTGAGATTAGGCATTATTTTGTAAGGGACAATGTTGAAAAAGGTAATGTAGAATTGGAGTTTTGTAGGTCAGATGATTAACTACCTGACACTTTACAAAACCTTTGAGCAGAGAAATGTTCACAAAGCTTCGTACCTTGTTGGATATGATAAAAATTAGACAATGAGCTCTTAGGTCTTGACTTGTCGCTTTGGCTAGTTAAATGATGTCAATATGTATATATATTGCTTTTGTTCTGTTTTTAATTTTTCTTTCTACTTTTTAGGTCTGACAAAATTCTTATGCGATGCTGAGCTGATCAATTTAGTACTCAATTACCATAGCATAATCTTTTAAAGAGTAAGTTGGCACTGACTAGTTGCAGACCATTAGGGAACCAGATTCCTGAGGCGGTTATCTTTGTTAGTCAGTTTATTTTCAAATTTTCAAATTTTTGGAAATAAATGTATTGACAGTTATATTTATGGCAACTGCCCTTTTGGTTGAACGGACAAATACCGTTCAAATATTTTGAAGATAACCGTTTTGATTCAAATATTTTATAAATATATGCTCCTGATCTTACTTTCCTCCTACATTTCATTTCCTTAATCTCATTTTTCCTTATATATTCTCTCAATCATATCTTTCTCACACAAAAACCTAAATCGTCTAAATTCTTCTTCTTTCTCTCACTCACTCACTCACTCACTCACTCACTCACTCACTCACTCACTCACTCACTAACATTGTTCAAAGTTTTGTTTTGATCAAAGTAGATGAAAAATTTAGTCTCACCTTGTCGAAGAGAATGATCACACAATTGGTTGAGACGAAAGAAGTCAGTGAATCTCCTTAAATTGAAATGAAGAAATCAAAAAAGATGGTTGATAAAGTAATTGAGTCTGTGATAGAGGATGTGATGGAGGAGGAAATTGATGAAGAGGAAGAAGTGCCATTGATTCGAAAGAACACCAAGCCTGAAACTTCAAAAGCTCTCCGTATAAAATTTGCCACACCAAAATCCACCACAAAAACAACTACAGAAGCGGTTACTCTAAAATTAACCGCCAAAACCACCAAATCTCCTACACCAACATCCGCAAAATCAACTACTACCTAAAAGCCACCCACACCAAAATCCAAAGAATCCACACCTATACCAATAGAGACCTCTAAATCCAAAGAACCTGAAATTGTTGAAGAATCTGAACAACAGAAGGAAACTGAGTCTAAATCAAATTCGGATGAAAAAGAAGTTGAGGAAGAAGAAGTTGAATTAGAAGAAAAGGAAGTTGAACCAATGGAGGATGTTGTCACAGCCATGCGAAAAGAATGGAAAGAAAAGAAAGTGAGTACCAAGAAACCGTCATAAAAATGGTTAAGAAAGTTGAGAAGAAGGCCACTAAACCACCAACCAATCCAAAATACCCACACCTAAAACCACTCCCAAACCAGTAGAGAAATCAAAGAACAAGGAAGTTTCCGAAGATGAAGTCGAGATAGCTACTAAGAAAGAGAGCACAAAGAAAATAGCAAGCAAAGGTGCTCCTGTGAAAACGGTTGCCAGAAAGGGTGCTGAGGCATCCAAAGGGAAGGCTATCATGCGTGAAGCACAACCAGACCAGTCCACAACAGGGAAAAAAAGAAAGCAATCTGCTATTGTGATCTCTTCAAGTGCTAAATCCATGAAAAGTAAGTCTACTACCCCTCAACTTCTCTATAATTTTAAAGATAGATAAATTCTGGTAGGATTTTCTGTTGCAAAAAGTTGGTTTGCACAAAAATTCTTGGTTGAGGTCAAGGAGGCTTTAGAATTTCAGAAGTGGTATGTGTTATTTGCTAAAGATCTAGATATTTTCATGCCACTAGTTGAAGAATTTTACTCACACCTGCATACTAAAGATGATGGATCTTATTTCTCCTTTGTTAATGACACTCCCATAAATTTATTTGAAAAGAAACTGGCTGAGATTCTCAAAGTTCCAACTAAGCGACTTGATGTATACTCTAGATAGAATTGGCCTTTTGTCAAGGGAGTCACAACAGAACAGATTCAGACCAGACTTTTTACTGGTCCACCTAATAGAAAGCAAGGGTACAACATTGGCAAATTAAAGGAGCCAATCATGAAGATATTCCATAACATAGCCTCAAAGACTGTGTGTCCTAGATCACAAGGTCGTATGAGTGTACGGTTGATGGATAGTGTTCTCATTTACTGCCTCATTGAACACATTGCTGTCAACCTCCCTGCTATGATGTTAGGTCATATGATCTGCTGTGTGGAGAAAGCAAACCATGCTCTGCCCTATGGAGGCTAGCTGACCTTAGTATTTGGGTATTGGAAGACTCCTATGGTGGGAGATTATAGCACCATGTCTCCTCTCACCAATCAGATAATAGGTCAAAAGGGCATGACATATGCAGGTGGTGTGTTAAAGCTAAAGGGTGAGGGGAAGAGTGATGCTGGTCTTGCAGGGACCAGTACAAAATCAGTTTAGGCAACTTATGCCTTGGTAAAGCAGTTAAGTGACCAGAATCAACTTATGCAGAATATGGTTAACAGTGTCACTACATTATGTGCTGCAGTTCAGGAATCCTACAGGGAATCCTACAAAAGAATTGAGGTTCATCTTAATAAAGCTGATATAATTGGTGGTGAGGATTCTGAAGACAAGGAAGAGACATCAGAAGCTGTCAGTGATGCTGATGATGAGAATGCTGAACTGGTCTCTGGGAAGAATGAAGAAGAGGATGACGAGGAACATGATGCAAGTGCTTCAGAGGAAGAGGAAGATGATGAGACTGAAGATGACTCTAGATTTGATTGATTTCCTTTATTTCATCTTTTCTTCTCTTATTGCTGCTAACCCGGCCCTTCCTTTTATTGAACTCTTATTCTGGTTTCCCCTTTCCCATTTTGAAAGACATTGATATTATGTCATTTGATTTAATGCTGGTCTGTAATAACTATTCAGGACAAGTAGGTTAGGTACTTTGATAGGAACAATGGTAGGATCAGCATCTCTAGAATGCTGTTAGAGCTACCTATATTAGCTGAAGTTAATATAATTAGTAGTTTAACTACTGATTAGGTTTAGTTGGTTGTTTACAAGCTTTCATGCAAGCAGGTGTGAAGTTTTGATCTCTTCTACCAATCTCAGGGGGAAGCAGGTCAAATGAATGTTACTAATCTGTGTGTGTTGCAGCAACTAGAAGCAAGATTAATAGTCTGGCTAGTGGTGACAGACCAGCACGGTCTAGAAGTAAGTTTATTCAAAGCATTTTACTTCTTCTCATCCCAACGGCTTAGAAACAAGTTTGATGAACTTACTAATGTTCTTATTGAGAATACATATTTAAGTCAAAGTAGTATTTTCCCTAGGTACTTAGAAACTCTTTCTTAAACTATTGTTAGTTAGTTGTGAACTGGTGTACTTGTAAATGATACCTAATCCGCAGGAACAGTATGAGACCAGTCCATCGAATTCTACAGAATTCAAATTTTTTAAAATGTTCCCAATATTAAATGAGATCATTTGGAGGGTGAACTTCATGGTTTGTCATCATCAAAAAGGGGGAATTTTTTGAGTTCCTAGCTTTTGTTTTGAATGATGACAAACTACATTGAACTATTATATTATATGCAAGTTTCTATTTACATGTGCAGGTACTAATGAAACAAGTTCAATGGATGATAAAATGAAGCTCATGAAGCCAAGTCTTGAAGTTTGCATGAAGACAAAGCTCATAGAGTCATACTCTTAAGTCTTAGATGCAATGTAAGTGGTTTGAAGGTTAATAGATGCCCTATAAAGGTTGAGATTATAGAGATGAACTAATTATGGATAACAAGGAACTTAAGTTACTTGTCATACATAACTATAAGTAGTTTTGGCTGACTGGAACAATCTGGGAACAGTGTCGAACAAGTCCTCTCGAGTTAGTTCATACATCCGTATTTTAGGAAAGTTTCTTTCCGCACAAAAATTGTTTTCAAAAATTATACGGATGCTTGGATTGATATGCAAGGTAGATATTCTTAAGTATGGCAAGTATGTTATATAGTATTGTACTGATTTTATTTGATTTCAAATAAAATCAGTTAGAATATTTTCCCGGAATTATTTCCATAATTCTAAGGAAAATATTCTCTTACAATATCACATAACATAATCGCCAGTGGTTTATCTAAGGAGATATGTCAGCATATCAACAGGATACTTTTACACGAACAAAAATTGAAGAACACGAATTGCAAAAGTTCTCTCTAAGTCTGAACCCAGCATAAACCTCGTTACCACATTAAGGTCTTAATATTCTCTCTTTTGTAAGCATTTAGGCTAATTGTTATTGAGAGACAAAGTGTTGTAATTTGAGCATTCTGTGAGTTCAGTTTGCTGGGGAAGTTGATTTGGGATAATCTTCATTAGAACCTTCATAGATGAAGGTTGAGTCGAACTTCCATCAGTGGAAGTTGGGGTATCACATTGTGCATAGGTCCATAATTGATTGAGTCTAATTCTTTTGTTATTCTGAGTTGATTAATAAAAGAGTGAGTGAGTGTAGGAGGTAGACTTGTTAGAAGTCGAACCTCCTTAAATCTTGGTGTTGTTTATTTTATTGCATTATTGTTTTCGTTGCTTGAGAACTGGTTCTTAACTGTTCTTATAATCAATCGAAAAATTTAAAACAACCTTACAACACTCAATTCACCCCCCTTCTTGAGTGTCACTTGCACTTTCAAATGTCAGGTGATGATATTATGCTTAAAGTTAAAGAAATGGAAGCAAAATTGGCCAAAAAATGCAATGTTTGAAACACACACCATCGACATGAACGACCTTAAGAAAGAAAAGACTAACACCAAAGTTTTTGAAAAGGTTGTGAAGCGGATCAAAGATGATACCTATATTGACCCTCCAAGGCATAGCCTGAGCTTGGTGGACTCACTTCCAAAAAAGTTCTCAATCGAGGACTTGTCCAAATTCAAAGCAACTGACAACCCTCGGTTCTTCCTTAGGGGGTTCAAATTCTATATGGATACGAAGAAGGTTAATCCAAAGCTTTATCTCAAGGTCTTCGCATTCTCTTTGGAACTTGTTTGCCAAAAATGGTTCTTTTCTCTTCCTGACAAGGAAACCGCAACATGGGAGGACATCATATATGCCTTCATTGCTCGCTACAAGTGCAACACTCAAGCATCGACTTTCAAACGTGAACTTGAGATTTTCAAGTAACAAGATAAAGAAGGATTAACCGCCTATATAGCTCATTGGAGGTAAATTGTTGCTCAAATCGTAACTACTACTCTGGAAAAGGAGATGGTCAAGATCTTCATTTCAAACCTTTTGCCGGTATACAAGAACCACCTCAAGTATTTAGGGTTGGAAACATGTCAAGAAGTCTACCACATTGGCATTGAAATGGAAGATGACTTGATCAAGGGGGAAAAATGGAACAATAGCTACAAGAAGGATTACAAAGATAACTCTTCAAAGGAGGATGAGTCGAATCCACAACCAACTTTCAAAATTGATGGTGAAAGCAGTGGCATCATTGTCTTCTTTAGGACGAGTCAGAGAGTCCCTCCACCTACCTTTTATATTCCTTTTCTTTTTGTATGATCGAGTCTATGTCATTAGGATTAAGGTCATTTATCGCATTTTAGCCTCCATTTCGTTATTTTTCCAAAGTCTTAATTAATAAAATTTCATATTTTCTTTTAGCTTATTTCTTGGGCTTCAATGGACCTCAAAGAAAAAAATGAATACTAGACATGCTCAAAAAGACTCAAAACACCACAAAATCAAATCATCATTTAGCCCATCCATAAAATCAAGTCAACCTCCATCGCCCTCACCTTTATTAACCAAATCATAGTGCGTAGGAAAAGACATGTGCTAAAAAAATAAATAAATATAGTTACAAAAAATCATCAGGTCAAGTTCACAAGTTACGTCATTTCAAGACACTAGTGGAAAAATGTCTATTAGTAACACCTCATTAGTATCATTTCAAAAAAAAAAGATACTAATACTTCTTTATTAATATCGTTTCCAGAAAAAACGACACTAATATATCTTCATTAGTATCGTTTCTACACAAAACGATACTAATAGGACTTGTAATAGCATCGTTTTTTAGGAAAACGATATTAATATTTGTCTATTAGTATCGTTTATCCACAAAACGATACTAAAAGAAGCTGTAAAAAATCAAAACGGAGCTTTTAACATCGTTTTTCATCAAAAACGATAGTAATGGGAGTATGGGACAGCTAAATTACACACGGAAGCCCACCCATTCTCATTTATCTTTCATTTCATTTCACTTAACTCTGATCAATTCTCAACTCTCATTTCCATTTCACTCTCAACTCTTTCATATCGTCTTTCTCTTCACTTTCATCTCTCTGGCACTAATCTTGTCTTCACTAGGGTTTATTGATTGAGTTTTTGGAGTGGTTAGGGTTTTTGAAGTTTTTGATTTGGGTTTTTCGGTGGTTAAGGTTTTCGATTTGGGGTTTTCGGTGGTTAGGGTTTTCAATTTGGGTTTTTCAGTGAATAGGTTTTTTATTTGGGTTTTTCGATGGTTAAGGTTTTCAATTTGTGCTTTTTAGTGGTTACGGTTTTCGATTTGGATTTCAATGCTTAGGGTTTTTTAATTGGGTTTGTAGGGTGGTCTTGTTTTGTCGAAGATGAGCAAATATGAGAAGATGAATTATACTCCTACTGTAATCTTGTTTATTATTATTATTATTTTTTTTTTTTTGTTTGAGTTTTTCTTAATCTTCTGATATTCGATAATTGATTCTTAATCAATTGAATTGAAATTATGCTGTTGATGAAATTTTTTCTTTATCTTTTTTAGATTCCTGATGAATTAGTGGAACATTACCTTGCGAAAAGCGGTTTTCAATGTCCTGATGTTCAATTGTAGGTATTCCTTTTGTTTTTTGTTGTTAAAGATTATTATTCTTAGGTTAGGTTAATTTTGATGTTTTTTTTTGAATTTTTTTATTGTTGTTTTTTGTAAGGAGTTCTTTGAGTTGTTTCAAAAGTGAATTTATCTTTTATCTGTGCTTTACTTTGATTTTAGTTCGTGTTAAACTGAATTTGGTTTGTTATTAGTTTCTGTTTTAATTTCAGTTGTTTTTTCCCCTAAACATTTCCTTTTCTTGATTTTTTTTTCTGCTCTTGAAAGTTGAAACTAGAGTTTTTGGTTGTTAATTTAGGTCGTAGTGATTGACGACGCGATCCATAGCACTATCTAAAGGATATATAAGGCATGTTGATTCTTTTTGGACAGGTTAAGAACATCTAAAAAGTTGCATAGGAATAGGAGTGAAAGGATCCAGTGACTATGAAAGAATGGAATGAGGAGCAGTGTGACGTGAAAATGTAATATATGGTTCTGTAGAGTGGCAGTATGGTGACTTGTTTATCAACTTTACCACTATCAACCCCCAAAAACCAAACTCTACCTTACGTAAAGTGGCTAGTACAATTAATTTCAAGGTTTGAACTCACTGATTATATACCTGATATTGGCCATAGTTTGCACGTAGTATTTTCTGTCATGTATAATGGCTTATATTTTACACTAATAGCATGTTGTTGTTTGATATTGTTTATAATAGTGTAGAATGACTTTGTTTTAATACGTTGAAACTATAAAATTTGACTAGAAGGCCTTATAACTTTTTTTGATATGAAGAGAATTTCAAATACTAACCAAAAGTCAAGGATGAAATTTGTCAATTCCTTATCTTCGAAGGTAAATTATGAATTCCTGAATTTTTTATATAATTTGTTTTGTTTGACGTAATTTGTTTGAATTATTTGAAGTAATTTGAATTGTAAATTTAAGTACTTTGCTTTGATAATAAATTTAGGAGTTTTGTGAACTGCAATAGTAGATCTTATGAACATCTTTAAGGACTTATTACATTTTCCATGTTTTTAGTTGGTATGCCCAAGTGCCTTGAGGTTATAGTTGCATCTTGCATTGCTATTTCAGTAACTTATAGTTTGCACAATTTTGCTTGCAGATTCTTGTGGTAACTATGAGATCAATTCAAAAAGATGCTGACGAAAAGAAAGAGGACTTTAATCCAAGGCCATATTTCAGGCTCTTCACAAACTGGCTATTAGACTTTTGTTCTTTAGAATCTGTGCACAATGGTGTCAATATCCAGGTGTGTCTTGGGGGCAACTGTAATTTCTCTCTTATTGATATTATTTTATACTGTAATTGACTATTGTTTTATTTGTCAGGTTTTATCAGCTTTTGCAAATGCTTTCCATGCTTTGCAGCCACTTAAAGTACCTGCTTCCAGGTTAGAATATTTGGTCATTTGTTTTGTAGGCCCAATTGCATTGTGATAATTTTGAGCTTACAAGTACCTGGGCGTCTTGATCAACTAATATACATTCCACTTCTAGACAATGAATCCCGTCTTTCGATATTTAAAGCAGCTTTGAGGAAGTCACCTACTGCCAAAGATGTTGATCTTAGAATGCTTGCCAAGTACACTCAAGGCTTCAGTGGAGCAGATATTATTGAGATCTGGCTGCAGGCATAAAAATATGCCATCAAAGAATATATCGAGAAGGTAAGTTTATATGCTTTGTAAAGTTAATAGCTTTAACCTTTTGTACTTTTGACTGTTGAGTAATAGTTGAAACAAATTGGAGGGGGAGATGTTGGTATGTTACTATTGAGAAAATTGTATCTATTTGAACGGGGTAATTAGCATTCCTGTGTTGCTATTATGTTGACTTATCATTATGCAAAGTGTTTCAATAGGAACTATTTACTATTATGTGTTGCTATCATGTTGTTTCTTTAATTTTTAATGAGTTGTGTGACTCTAACCTTTGTGTCTCAAAATAGACAAACAATTGATCTTTGTGACTGTGATTTTGATATTATCCAAATGAAGATATTCAGTTTTTCTTGATTTGCTTGATTGTGTTATTTTGTGCCAAGACTACAAATTTGAAGAACTCTATCATGTTTTACCTTTTTTTGGAAGTACACTTGTTTTTTGATGTCTTAGTCATATCACATTCAATGCAAAGAAATGAGTGCTTTTCTGTGGGAATATAGTCTGTAATGTTTGTAACTGCTTGAATTATAATTGTTAATTAAAATAAGGCACAATGGAGTACTACTTTGTCTTTTCAGTCTTTTTTTGGCCATTTCTTGGTCCTATCTCGTTTTCACCATGTAATTAATCATTTGCTTGCTGTTGCTCGGATTGGTGTTGCTGTTTGGAGCTGCTCGCTGCTCTCGTTGCTGCTGCTGTTGGTGTAATTAGGTGGTGGTGGTGGTGCTGCTATTGTGTTCGTTGGTTATTGTGTTCGTCGGTTACTCAGTTGCTGTTGTTGTTTTGATTAGTTGTGAATCTGTAATCTGTTGTTCGTCGGTTACTTGTCGTTGTAAAATATATTTATATAAGAATTGAAAGTGTATTGTATATATCTGAATCGTTTACAATTTTTAATTTGTTAATGAAATATTTATATTAGTATTGTAAACTATAGAGAATCGAACAAGGGCAATGGCAGGAGGATGCATATATATATATATAGATATATTATTTATTGTGAATATAGAGCCCACTAAATTACCATTTGAAATTTGTTTTATAAACAGCACTATTAGTATCGTTTGTTAAAAAAAGGATACTAATAGACTACCTATTTGTATCGTTTCCACCAAAAAAACGATGCAAATAGGTGGTCTATTTGTATTGTTTTTACAAAAAAACGATGCAAATAGAAGCTATTACCATCGTTTCTAACAAATGATACAAATAGAATTTGCTATTTGTTACGCCTCCAATTGTATCGTGTGTAAAACGATACAAATAGGTGCAAAAAAACGATACTAATAAGCTGTTTTTTTAATTAGTGAGAAAAAGTCAAAACACATCTACGCACCTATGAGTCAATCCTTTCCCCTTTAAACCACAAAGAATACTATATCCCAAATCATACCTTAACAGGCCCCAACTACAAAGTCGAACTTCAAGGCCAAATCCCAAAATTCCAAAGCTTAAAACTCCATCAAAATTCAAACCCAAAGCAAAAGTCTAACCTCATTCAACCAATTCCAAAATACAAGTCGAACCTCAAAGTCAAAAACCTAAAACCAAATTCCAAAGTCCAAAATACAAATCTCGTAGCCAAAAAATCATAGCCAAAGTCCAAAACCAAAGACTATACTCCCCTCAAATTTCAAGCCTAACACCCTCTTCGAGCATGTCCAAAGCTCGCTAGGTTGAAAAAAAGGGCGGGCTAGGCTTAAGTTAGGGAACAATTACATCAATCACCCACATTTTCACAAACTACAATAATGTTTCATGTTATTTTAAGTTTTATCAAATATTTTGAAAAGTTTCTAAAATTAGAATTTTTTTTAGAGTTTCCGAAATTGTTTTAAAACAAGGGCGTACAAGTAATTTCAAACATTAAGGGTATTTAAGTAATTGCGCCAAATCCTAATTTGGGGCCTGTAAATACTCCTTAAAACCCAAATTTTCAGATTTAATTTGCAATCATAGAGTTTTAGGATTTCAAGAAAAAAATTTTGAGAGAAAAGAAAATAGAGAAAGATTTCCTGAAAAAAAAAAACTTCTTCGAGCTTCCCTTCGCCGGAGTTCTTCTCGCCAGTGTCCCCTCGCTGCCACCGCTTCCTCGCCGACGCACCTCCCTGCTGCAGCCATCAGACACCTTGCGCCACCACCTCACATCCCCTTTTTTGGTATATTTGAATTCCTATAATACAAAAAAAAAAAAATTCTTCTTTCTTTTGAGTTCAATCTTGCATTTTTCATGTTTATAATTATGATTGGTCATGTGTTTAAAAAATTATGATTAAGTTTAATGTATGAATTTATTTAGTTGATCATGAAGTTTTTAAATTAGGGTTTATGAAAGTATGAAATTCATGATTTTATTGTTTTGATGATTTAAACTTAAGTATTATGATCATGTTTTGTTGTTGTATGATTTTATGAAGTTTAGATTGATTTTAAAGAGCTTTAAAGTAGTTCTATAATGCTGTCCAATTTTTATAATCATGAAAACTAGCAGTAAAAACATTATGAATATGTTCTACCTTATGAGAAATTATTTTAAAGCATAGATTTGATTCATGATGATGATAGTAGATTGTAAAAGAGTTTTATGATGGATTTGTGATATTTTAATGAGCTTTGAAGGAGTTTTGAATGAATAAATAAAGCTGTAAATTTTTATTAGCACATGTTTATGCCTAATAAAAATAGTAGCATGTGACATAATTAGTTATAATTATTTTTAATCCATCAAAATATTGTATGATGAACTTAGAACATGACTAAAGTGTTTTATAATCAGAATATGATATTTATAAGGGTTTCAAAGTTTTTTTGAGAAATTTTACAAAGCTGACAGTTTTATGACTGAAAATTAAGTATTTGCGATGGAATAATTAAAATAAAGTATGGAATTGAATAGAGACCATATAGGGAACGCTTTGGACAATTTTCCAATATATAAAGTTAGTTTATATAGGTGTTGTGGAACTTAGTCAACAAGTATTTAATTTAGATTCCATTTTTTCTCTATATTGGAGATTTCATTCGAGTTAGTTGACTTCTAGAGGTTTTGGCGGATCACCACTACAACACAAGGTATGTCGGTACTAAATGCTGATATAGAATTAGAATTCATGCTTGGTTAATGATCTTGTATGATATGTTTGTTATTGCTTGATTGACTTTTAGTTGACATGCATGAGAAGTTTATGAAGTATGACAAACATAATTTTGTTTTGTTTTAGCATTTTACGTCTATAGTAATATGAATTCTTCATGATTGAATTGGAATATTAAATTTACTGTTAAGTTGGCCAATAGCTTGGTAAAGAAGAAAGAAAGTTATTTAAGTTGGTTAGTTACATAATCAACAAGAAGGGTAGTTTGTGAATTTTTATTCACTTGATTATTAAAAGTTAATAAGCAAATATTTATACACATGTTGCTACTCATAGTTTAATGTGTATTCAAGGGAAAGGTAATTAGTTAGCCACTCACAGTTAATGTGTGGTAAAGGAAGTTAAGTTTAATTAAAGGACATAAAGAATGATTTTTAAAATCACCTTAAATCAAAGATAATTAATATGGCTTGTTTGATTCTATGCATTTTTTATGTAATGTTATGTATGAGTCATAACGATGTTAAACAGGTTAATCACGTAAAGTGAAAGAGTATTCGCACCAAAACACTTCGAACGTATAAACCTTGAGTATGACCAATGGGGGGAAGTGTATGGAACAGTGATCTATGACTTCTAATTGGAGTACAAAACGTTGTACTCTTTTATATTTTTATTGCGCCAGAATTTCATCACTTTATGTGACATAGGTAATACCTTCTTGAGTTGCTCCCAAGTTGGTGCCCAATAGGGTGATTTTATAGGAAATGAAACCCGTTCAATGCAAAATCCAAAGTTTAATTATAATACTTTATTTGGTTTAAGTTAAGTCCATGCGCAGGTGAGGTGTTGTCACCAATAAGAAGTATGGTTGTTATACTTCTATTTTTTTTAATTATTGTTCATGTGTTGCATAGTCTTTGGTATTTATGTACTGAGCTTTGCTGAATGTTTGTTTTGTGTGCATGGGTTTGTCATTGGCTTGGCCCTACGATGACCCACTTGTTGGTGAGTAGTTGTCTAGAATAAGAGAAAGCTACATGTACAAGTGGGCATAAGTCATTCATGCTGGGCAGGTTTGAGAATGCTTGCATTGTAGTCTTCGTAGTTTCTTAGTTTAATTGCTTTTGGATTTTAATAGTTATTTATTATTTGTTGTTGTTTTTATTTCCGAAGTTTAAAGTTTTTGGTTTTGAAGAGCAATTAATATGGTTCCGAAGTGTAATAAAAATTAAAGTTGGTTTTTGTTTGATATCAGTTTTGGGTTGTATAGATTATTTTTGAGTTTGAGTTTGAGTTTTACTTTGTTTTTGGTTTTTAAAAGACTCCTGCTATATCCCTTTGATAAATGCCATAGTCTTATCATGGTGGCAGTAATGCTTTGATTTTTCTGGATATTTAGGAGTTTTACTATTATAATTCTTAATTATTTATAATATGTTTTCCGAAAAATTTAGAAAGGGAACTTAGGAAATTCCAGGGTGTTACAAAGTGGTTGCCAGAGCTTAGTTTTCGAAATAAAATAATTTTTTGAGGAAATTCTTATTTTAGAAAGTAATTGGAAATGGAAATTTTTCTAAAAATAGTAATTTCCGAAAGTAGAGGGTTTTGAAAGCTAAAGGGTTTTAAAATCATTTACATGTGCAGGTATTCAAGGAATTCAGGAACGTAATATGTGTTATTGCTTTAATATTATGTGGTGAGATTTGGGTTGGATGTTGGAGCATGTAGGATAGACTTTGTTTCTATTCTTTCATGCATTTATGTACATGTTTTTAAATGTTGCTTATGTGGGTAGTTATGTGTAGTAGAAATTGTATGCTAGCCACCAAACCTTCTTGTTGTAGAATTGTTAGCTTGGTTTTGTTATTGGAAGGATGGCCCATTAGTTTTAAGTGTCGTGCAGGATGGTGGATGACATGCGTAGTAAAGAAACTAAGATGAGAACATTAGAAACGAAGGACTATGAGAGTCCACCTCAATATGTAGGGAAGATTCGTTTCTATTGTTGGTACATGAGTACAGTGCAGAAGTTACCGTAGTAGGATCAACCCGATCACGTGTCTGCTTTCATTGTTAGTTGCTTGCCAAACCGTCCAAGATTTTGGAGATCAAAACGAGGTTCAGTGACTTTCATTTCATTGGAGGACTTCCAAACTACAATTAATATAAGGATCCAGGTAGTCCATGGTGTTGCGATTGGAGATATTTGGAAGGTTATATTGCAAGAAAGGAGTAGGAGTTTCAAGAGTCCAATGGAAGTGAGGAAACCCAACCCACACCAGTCCCAAATGATCAGGAGGATGATGAAATGAGTGAAAAAGAAGCTACTTCTGGATCAAAGGATAGTTCGTGCTATGAAATTGAGAATCCAAATCCAGTAATTCCAGTGTCTGATTCTGATTCTGAAGAAGAAGAAGAAGAAGAAGAGCTTGTCCCTGAAGAAGACATGGATGAAGATGTTGAGGAGGATTTGAAAAATGATGTCAAATATGATCTCGATTTTATACCCAAGAAATATGTGATGTCAAAGGACAAGAAGGATAATGTGAATGTTCAGAAGTTTTGTTTGGATATAAGTTTATTTTAACATTGTTTAATATTGTTCATGTTTAGGATGTTGTACATTTTAGATTGTTGTTTTTCTTTGTGAATGAGTGGCAATAAGCCATAAGGAAATTATAGGAAAACTAACCAATAAAAATTCTTATGGAAATAAAAAAGGAGTAAGTTCTTTTAGGAAATGAAGCCTCAAGTAGAGTAGAATCAAGGGAATTACTTTTTATTTATTATGTGCTTTATTCTTGCTTTAATGGTTGTGTAAACAATCAAAACTAAGTGAATCATTCATTCTAAAAGAATAAGAACTTCTTTTGTGAGACAAATGGAGGAAATGTTTTTTTTATGTGATGCTATAAGTTTATGTTGTTCTAACAAAGAGATAGACATAGTGTAACGTAAAGGTCTTTTACCTCTACAGGGAAAATAGGATGCCTGAACGTAACAACAATCAGTTAAATGATGTAGTGAGGTAATTACCTACAGTAGTTGAACAGTTAGCTACTAGAGGAAATGGTAATGGTAATGACCTTGCTGGGGAACTTTTCAAGAATATTTCTCAAAGTAAGCCACCTACTTACCAGAGAGAACCCAACCCAACTGTTTTAGAGGGATGGTTGAGAGAATTTAACAAGCTGTTTGGGGTAGTTGATTGTCTGGAAGAGGTTTAAGGTGAACCATGCAGTTTACTATTTGAGAGGAGAAGCTGATCTTTCGTGGTCATAGAATGAAGTTGTGATTAGGGCTTTGCCATGGTTCAATTAGGCTATGTTTCTGGAATAGATCAGCAATAAGTTTTATCCTGTGTTACATTAGAATCAGAAAGCTGATGAGTTTCTAGAGCTTAATATGAGGAGTATGTCAGTTATTGAGTATTACTCTAACTTCATAGAGTTGTCTAGCTTTTGCTAAGGAGGCTGTGGAAACTAAATAGTTGAAGGCTAGTCGTTTTGAGAGAGGGTTACCCATAGACATCCAGTTGCAATAAGTCGGCAAGTCTTTGAGTCTTTCGGTGAGTTGTATGGTAGGGCTACACATTTGTATGCCATAGACCAGAAGAAGAAGGAGATGCTGAAAGAAGGTGAGAAGAGGGAGAAAAGAAAAGATAGTGGAGGAAACTTCAACCAACAAGGGAGTCATGGTGGTTTTAAGAAGCCTCATTTCAACAATAACTTCCAGGGAAATAAGGGAAACTTTGGGTAGCCTGCTAATGGAAATGGGAATGGAGCTCAGATGGAAAATCAAGGAGGTCATGTGTACTTCTGCAGGAAATGTCCTAACAATCACCCAGGCAAGGACTATGCTGGGACCCAGTGAATTGTCATTTGTGCAACAAGCTTGGACACCGCGAGTATGAGTGCTTCTCCAAGAATAAGGGAAAGGAAGTATAAGGGTCTCAATTCAAAGGGAATTCAATTGGAGGTCAGCAGAAGGGTTACCGATGAAACATGGGAGGAAAGGCAATGCAACAAGCTGGGAATAGGAATGGAAGTGGAAATGGAGGAGGCCAGACTAAGACCTCGAATACTGGAAAGCTGAACGTGATGGCTCGAAGAGAAGCTGATGCTGGTAAGGATGTGATTACTAATACATTCTCTATTCACTCTCTTCCTTTTAAAGTTTCGTTTGATTCTGGTGCAACATATTCTTTTATATCCACTAAGATTCTACAAAGGTTAATTCCTTTGTTGGGAAAAGTAGATACAATAGATATGTCAATAGTGTTATGATGCAAATTTGAATATCAATGCCAAGGATGCAACCAACTTCGAAAGTTTGAATGTCAATGGAAAGGATGCAACCATGGGTGAAATAATTGATTTTGGGGATACAAGCCATGTAGGTGCATACAAGATTGGGGTTTACGTGTGCATGATCACACACACTTAGAGAGGCATGCAAATCAAGGAAGGAATGGTGGATTTCGGGGAACAAGATGGTTTTTGCCTATAGGTTTTTTCCCACTGCATTTGGTAGGGTTTTTCTCATTTTAGGCATTGAGTCTATTATTTCTTGTGGAGTCTTGATCATCATTCTCAACCTTAAATCCATGGTGAATGAATTCTTGAAGGTTTCTTGATTAAAAGATTGGATCTTGAAAGGTTTTTTTTGAAGATTTGAAGCAATTCTTGAAAATGGCGCAAAAATGAAGCAACATGCTGGCGTGTATTTTTGCGATTTTCTTGATGATTGGGTTCTTGATTGTTGCATGTATTTTAGGTTGTCAAATGCTGATTATTTTGTTTATTAGTTTGTTAGAAAGTTTGTTAGGATAAAATCTTTATTAGTTACAATTAGTTAGAGTTGTTGGCAAGATAAGATGAAGATGCAGTGATGATGTGGCAATCTTATCTTGAGTTTGTTATGCAATTTGGATAAGAAAGCTAGGGTAGCGTGTTTATCTTATTTTGTGCTTGTGTTTTAGCTTCTTTTTGCTAGGATTTTGTTGATGATTATTCCTATAAATAGTCTCAACATTACGTTGTAAAAATCAGATTTGAGTTTAATAAAAAAAGTTTTGTTTGTTTACATAAAAACAAAAATTCGATATTCTTGTTGAGTTGGTGGCTAACTCTTTTATACTCTTGTGAGATTAATTAGTGGCTTTGAGGGTGCTTAGGCTTTACTCAAAGACTACTTAATCAACCTAAAATCATGATTTTTGGTGGCTTAGCCTTTAGGAATTCGTCATTGTAGTTTATCCCCCTTGTGAGTTTTTGTTAATACGAAAATTCACATCAAATTTGGTGCTCTTGTTGAGAAAACGTTTAATCTCAAGTGCTTGTGAATCTATTAATCACTTTAACCATAAAATTTCTATGGAGGGTTATGGTGAGGGAGTTCCAGCAAATTTTCAGAGAGGATTGTCCTTAGAACAAGCTAAGAAAATCAAGCCAGACAGTGAAATTAGGGAGCTACGAACTATACTAGAGCAAGTCCTGAATTTCGTGCGTAGGAGATCGAAATTTAATCAGAAGGGCCATGAAATTGATGAATCTAATTCAAGCTCTAGTGATAAAGATTAAGGAGTGCACGCAAACCTAGGTGTGTAAATGATACTGGTTCAAGTGATGAAGATGATCGAAAAAGACACAAAAAACGTGATAAACCAAAAGATGATGATTGAAGCCTAAAATTAGACATTCCTAAGTTTAATGGAAGTCTAGATCCTGAAGTTTTCCTTGATTGGCTGAGGAGAACCGAAAGAGTCTTTAATTACGAAGAATATGACGATCATAAAACCTTCAAAGTGGCAGAATTGATGTTAAATTCCTATGCGAGCTTATGGTATGAAGGGCTACTGAGGAGACAAAAAAATGAAGGTAGACCAAAAATTTTGTCTTGTCGCAAACTGAAGACGGAATTGAGAAAGAAATTTGTGCCACATGAGCATGAACAGAACAACTTCTTGAAGATGCATGCCTTAAAACAAGGGCAGAAGAGTGTGGATGGATACATCAATGACTTTGAAAGAATGTTGGTATTATGTGATCTGCAGGAAAAGGAAGACCATAAGGTTGCTCGATTTATTGCAGGGTTACATGACTCCATCAGGGAGAAAGTGGAGTTGCAACCTTATTGGACTTATGAGGAAGTCAGTAAAGAGGCACTGAGAGTGGAAAAGCATGGGAATTCAAAGACTCTTAAAGCATTCTTTAAATCCTATAAATCTAAGAAGGAGAACGAGGTGGTGTATTCCCAAACACAAAGTGCTAAACTTAGGTTTGACAACTTGAAAAGGAAACCACTCCAGTAAAACCACCCGCAGTTCTTGATGACAAGAGGAAGTGTTTCAAGCCTCAGCGTTATGGACACTTATAGCGCAATTGCCCCAGCTCCAGGGTAATTACTGTCAGGGAAGCACAACAAATTGAAGATGCATATCTAGATGTTCTTCTTGAAGAAGGGGAGAACGAAAATTCAGAGTCACAGGAAGAAAAGAGCAGTAATGATATGGAGGAAGTAGAGGTTCAGACGCAAGGTCAAGCACTAGTCGTCAAGAGGGTTCTACAGACTAAACCAACATCAGTCAAAGAAACCCGGAGGGAAAAAATTCTTCGTGACCAGATGCAATGTGCAAGGACAACTCTGTGACGTGATTATTGATAGTGGGAGTTGCACAAATGTGGTCACTACCCTACTAATCCAAAAGCTTGGCTGCCCTACACATAACCATCCTAAACCTTACCAACTACATTGGCTAAGCAATACTAGTGATGTAAAGGTGACCAAACAAGCCCTCGTCAATTTCAAAATTGGTCAATTTGAGGATTTAGTGTTATGTGATGTTTGCCATATGGATTCTTGTCATAAATTGCTTGGTAGACCCTGGCAATATGATAGATTTGTGAAGTATGATGGGAGAAGCAATGTCTATGTCATTAGAAAACAGGACAATGACAAGTCAATTGCCTTGAACCCCTAAAAGTGGCGTAAGACAGGAAGCAATTAAATGTGGAGAACAAAAAGGGAGTGTTCTTGTCAAATCCTTAGGAGTTGGAGAAGGAATTATCTAATTGCCAGCAAGTGTTCCTGTTAATGGCCAAGGAATGAAAGATAAAACCTCTGCAACCCCACGTATTCTTCAACAATTATTGAAAGAATTCGAAGATGTATTTCCAGATGACTTGCCACCAGGATTGCCTCCCAATCGGGGCATTGAACACCAGATTGACTTGATTCCAGGTGCTAAGATTCCAAATAAACCAGCATACAGGTGCAATCCAAAGGACACTAAGGAGATACAAAGGCAGATTGAGGAGTTAATGCAACGGGGGTATGTCAGGGAAAACATGAGTCCATGTGTTGTGCCAACACTGATTATTCGTAAGAATGACGAATCTTGGCGCATGTGTATTGATTCTAGGGTTGTTAACAACATCACAATCAAGTATAGGTTCCCAATCCCAAGGTTGGACGATTTATTGGATGAATTCTATGGCTCACAAGTGTTTTCTAAAATTGATTTGAGAAGTGGGTATCATCATATACGCATGAGGGAAGGAGATGAGTGGAAAACAGCTTTCAAAGCTAAGTTGGGTCACTATGAATGGTTAGTTATGCGTTTTGGACTCACCAACGCACCTAATACTTTTATGAGGCTCATGAATGAAGTTTTGAAACCATACTTGGGTAAGTTTGTTGTTGTTTACTTAGATGATTTTCTGATTTATAGTAGAAGCAATGGAGATCATCTACAGCATCTAAGGTATGTTTTCGAAAATCTGGGGCAACAAAAACTTTATGGGAAAGTGCTCCTTTATGGTGAGTAGCGTGACTTTCTTGGGGCATATGGTTTCGAAAGATGGAGTTTCAGTAGATCTGTCTAAGGTTGACGCAATCAAATCATGGCCAACACCAACGAATGTCACAGAGGTTCGTTCTTTTCATGGTTTGGCGTCATTCTACAGGAGGTTTGTCAAAAACTTCTCATCAATTGTTGGTCCTATGACGGAGTGCGTTAAGAAAGATAAGAAATTTGAATGGTCCAAGGAGGCGTAGAAGGCTTTTGAAAAGATAAAGGATGTGTTATGCCACACACCTATTCTTGGATTGCCTGATTTCACAAAACCTTTTGATGTTTAAATAGATTCAAGCAATGTAGGAATTGGCGCAGTTTTAGTGCAGGGGAAGCGACCAATTGCCTATTTCGGTGAGAAATTGAATGGAGCCAGGTTGAATTATTCCACTTATGATAAAGAGCTTTACGCAATTGTTAGAGCTCTGGATCATTGGAGTCATTATTTAAGACCTAATGATTTCATCCGGCATTCTGATCATGAAGTAGTGAAACATNCCAGGTGCTAAGATTCCAAATAAACCAGCATACAGGTGCAATCCAAAGGACACTAAGGAGATACAAAGGCAGATTGAGGAGTTAATGCAACGGGGGTATGTCAGGGAAAACATGAGTCCATGTGTTGTGCCAACACTGATTATTCGTAAGAATGACGAATCTTGGCGCATGTGTATTGATTCTAGGGTTGTTAACAACATCACAATCAAGTATAGGTTCCCAATCCCAAGGTTGGACGATTTATTGGATGAATTCTATGGCTCACAAGTGTTTTCTAAAATTGATTTGAGAAGTGGGTATCATCATATACGCATGAGGGAAGGAGATGAGTGGAAAACAGCTTTCAAAGCTAAGTTGGGTCACTATGAATGGTTAGTTATGCGTTTTGGACTCACCAACGCACCTAATACTTTTATGAGGCTCATGAATGAAGTTTTGAAACCATACTTGGGTAAGTTTGTTGTTGTTTACTTAGATGATTTTCTGATTTATAGTAGAAGCAATGGAGATCATCTACAGCATCTAAGGTATGTTTTCGAAAATCTGGGGCAACAAAAACTTTATGGGAAAGTGCTCCTTTATGGTGAGTAGCGTGACTTTCTTGGGGCATATGGTTTCGAAAGATGGAGTTTCAGTAGATCTGTCTAAGGTTGACGCAATCAAATCATGGCCAACACCAACGAATGTCACAGAGGTTCGTTCTTTTCATGGTTTGGCGTCATTCTACAGGAGGTTTGTCAAAAACTTCTCATCAATTGTTGGTCCTATGACGGAGTGCGTTAAGAAAGATAAGAAATTTGAATGGTCCAAGGAGGCGTAGAAGGCTTTTGAAAAGATAAAGGATGTGTTATGCCACACACCTATTCTTGGATTGCCTGATTTCACAAAACCTTTTGATGTTTAAATAGATTCAAGCAATGTAGGAATTGGCGCAGTTTTAGTGCAGGGGAAGCGACCAATTGCCTATTTCGGTGAGAAATTGAATGGAGCCAGGTTGAATTATTCCACTTATGATAAAGAGCTTTACGCAATTGTTAGAGCTCTGGATCATTGGAGTCATTATTTAAGACCTAATGATTTCATCCGGCATTCTGATCATGAAGTAGTGAAACATATCAATGGTCAACATAAACTGAATCCTAGACATGCCAAGTGGGTTGAGATCCTTCAATCCTCTCATTTTTCTTCCAAATACAAAGATGGCAAGTCTATTGTGGTAGCAGATGTGCTTTCTAGAAGGTATGTACTGATTAGGGTTCTGAAGTGCAAACTGCTTGGTTTAGAACTAATCAAGACATATTATGAATATGATGTTGATTTTGGGCCTGTGATGCAACAATTTGAGAATGGAGTAGTTGGATATTATGTGTTGCATGATGGATTTCTATTTAAAGGGAATTAGTTGTGTGTGCTTAAATGTTCAATTAGAGAATTGCTACTAACAGAGGCGCAGAGATGAGGTCTTGCAGGGCATTTTGGGATTGCTAAATCATTGAGCATGCTGCAAGAACATTTTTATTGGCCTAAGATGATTGGAGATATGGAAGCTGTGATATCTCAATGTGCTATATGTCAGAAGGCTAAGGGAACGTTTCATCAGGGTCTACATACAACATTGCCAGTTCCTGAAGGTCCCTAAAAAGATGTATCAATGGATTTCATTGTTGGTCTGCCTATAACTGCACACAACAAGGAATCTATTATGGTGGTGGTGGACAGGTTCTCAAATATGGCGCATTTCACCCCTTTCCATAAAACTGATGGTGTTGTTAATATTGCAGAGCTATATTGTAGGGATGTAATACGATTGCATGGAGTAGCTAAAACCATTGTTAGTGACATATGTTGCGTTCCTAGTTTTTGTTTTGAATAACGACAAACCACATTGAACTATTATACTGTATGCCAGTTTCAGTTTGCATGTGCAGGTACTAAAGAAACAAGTTCAATATTGGCAAGATAAAGCACGAGAAGCCAAGTCTTGAAGTTTGCATGAAGATCAAGCTCATAGAGTTTAAATCCTAGGTATTAGATCGATGCAATGTAAGTGGAATAAAGGTTTACATATGCACTATAAAGATTGAAATTACAGAGATGCACTAACTATGAATGACAAGGAACTTAAGTTACATGGCATACATAATTATAAGTAAACTTGGCTAACAGGAACAGTCTGGGAACAGTGCTGAACCAGCCCTCTAGAGTTTACTTCACACATCCATATTTTAGGAAATTATCTTTCCACGCAAAATTGTTTTTCAAAAAATAACACAGATGCATGGATTGGAATGCAAGACAAATATTCTTAAGTATAGCAATTATGTTATATAACATTGTGCGAATTTTATTTGATTTCAAATAAAATCAGTGAGAATATTTTCCCGGATTTATTTCAATAATTCGAAGGAAATATTCTCTTATAATATTACATGACATACTAGCCAAAGGCTTATTTAAGGACGTTTGCGAACATACAACCAGAAAAACTTTTGCACGGATAAAAACTGAAGATTATGAACTGCCAAAGTGCTCTCTAAGTCTCAATCTCGCATAAACCTCATAACCACATTAAGGTCTTAAAACTCTCTCTTTTGTAAGCGTTTAGGCTAATTGTTATTACGAGACAAAGTGTTGTAATTTGAGCATTCTGTGAGTTCAGTTTGCTGTGGAAGTTGATCTGGGATCATCTATATTGGAACACCTTTATAGTTGAGGGTTTAGTCGAACTTCCATTGGTAGATAATTGATTGAGTGTAATTCTTTTGTTATTCTAAGTAGATTAATAAAACAGTGAGTGAGTGGAGGACGTAGACTTATTAGAAGTCGAACCTCGTTAAATCATGATGTTGTTTATTTTATTTCTTTATTATTTTCGCTGCATGAGAACTGATTCTAAATTGTTCTTATAATTAATCGAAAAATTTACAACAAACTTACAACAATCAATTTTCACCCCCCCCCCCCCGCTCTTGAGTGTCACTTGCACTTTCAATTGGTATTAGAGCCTAACTTCTTGAAAGGGTAACACCTAGAGAAGGAAGAAAAGATGAATACTCAAGAGATGATGAGTGGAAATTCTTGATCAAAGCTACCGAAATTTAATGGAACAAACTATCCCTGGTGGAAGAACTGCATGCAAAACCTTGCATTGGCACTGACTATGAGTGTTGGATGTTAATAAAAAATGGTCCTAAGAAGGTGGCTAACAACGCTAATAGTATAGAAAAGAAGGAGAGTGAATACACTAGCATAGATCTTAAGACACTAGAGAAGAACGCAAAAGCTATGTCACTTCTTTAACAGGGTATTGTTGATAATGAGGTAAGCCGTATTTTAACATGTTCTACTGCAAACGAAATATGGGAAACTCTAGAGTAAGCCTATGAAGGCACTAGTGAAGTCAGGAGATCTAAGGTAGATATGCTTATGTCTAAATATGAAGCTTTTGATATGAATCGAGATGAAAATATAAAAGATATGCATATTCATTTTATGTCAATTATTAATGAACTAAAATCTCTTGGCTAAGTTTCACTAATGAAGACTTGATTAGGAAAGTTTTGAGAAGTTTGACAGCTAAATGGCTGCCTCAGGTAACTGCAATCGAAGAAGCCAAGGATCAACCACTCTGACTGTAGAAAAACTTATTGGGTCGTCAATGACTCATGAGATTTTAGTAAGCACAAAGGAGGAAGGAACAACCAAAAGCTGAGGGCTAGCCTTAAAGGGAGCAGAAAATGAAGAGGATCTGGGTGAAATAGGTCTCATGGCAAGAAGGTTTGAAAGAAGTTTCAGATCTCAATATAAGGGAAGATCCTGGAAGAACAAAGGAAACATGAAGAAGATCAGTACCAGCACTGGTTGCTTCAAATGTGGTGAAACTTGACATATGATTAAGGATTGTCCGTCATGGAAAACTGACAAGGGAGGACAAATGGAGAAAAAAATGACAAAGAGAGCCATGCTTGCTGCCTGGGGAGATTCTAACTCAGGTGGTGAAAGTGAGGAGGGAGAAGCCCTAGTTTGTGTGATTGCACTGTTGGGAGAAGTAGTGCAGAGAAAGACTAGTTCAGAAATGAAGGGACACATGTGTCTCATGGCTGGAAGCAGCTCTTCTGATGAAGAACAGGTAACTATTTCTGATATGCAAGAACAAATGAGATATTGTGATAGAGATGAGTTACTAAATTTTATTGATGCTGCTATTGAACAAAATGTTAAAGGTAATGCTGCTTATAAGGCTAACAAAAAGAAACTAAGAGAAGTAACTCGAAATCTAGATCTTAGTGAATGTCGTTCTGCTGAGCTTAAACTTATTTGTACAGAACTAAAATAAAATTTTCAGAGCTTGAAATAATTCTAGATCAGAAGAATATAGAACTTGAGATGCTTAAACTTCAATCAGTTTTTTCGAAAGCAGAATTTTATCAAAATAATGAAAGAGGTTTTATTAAGCTTAAGGAGGGAGAAGTTGAAGCTGTATTTTTCGAAGTACTTAAAAAGAAATCACTTACTCTACAACATTCTGACTTGATTTTAGCATATAATTATATGGTTGATGATTTTGAAGAATTGTTCAAAAAGCATGTTAATCTAAAAACTTCTCTTGGTAGCACAAGTAGTTCTAGTGTTAATGTCAATAACTTATGTTTGGAATATGAGGGTAAGATTTGTGATTTACAGGCTAAAATATATGAGTTAGGAAATATTATCAACCCCAAAGTTGTTACAGGCAATCAAGGTGTGGATATTAAATTCTTACACTTAGAATATTAAACTAAAATCTGTGATCTTCAAGCTGAGATATCTCAACTAAGGAAAGGCAAGAATACTCAGAACACTTCTAAACCAGATCTTGAATTGATTTCAAAACCTAAGGATGAGCTTTATAGGGCAAAGTTGGATCTTGCCATTGCTGCTGAATATAATGAAGCTCAGCTTAAGAAACTTGAAATCAAGGAACAAGATTTGAGTGATTGCCTAAGACAGATGAACAGGTTGCTCTATGCTCAAAATACTCTAAACATCCTGACCTCACAACCTGGTAATTCTATGAGGTTTGGATTAGGGTATTCTGGAAGTAGTTCCCAACAGCCCCATAAGTTGGGGAGAGATAAGACTTGGATTTCTGAATTCAAGAGAGTTAAGTATATTTTTGCAGAAGACATGCATGTATGCACCTATTGTGGTAAGAATGGACATGTTATTGAAACTTGTTGGACCAAGTAAAAACATAATAAGAAAGATCAGTCTCATGTTCAAAGAACTCATAATCATCAGAGTCACACACATAACTTGTCTAAAAATGGAAAACATGATAAAACAAGAAAGATAAATGTAAAACAAATCTGGGTTAGAAAGGACAGTATCAAACCAGTTCCCATTAACAAGGAACCCAAGAAAACCTGGGTTCCTAAAACTAAACCTTGATTTGTTTCTCCAGGTTAGAGTGAAAGGAAAGCCATTCTGGTGTTTGGACAGTGGTTTCTCAAGACACATGTCAGGAGATAAAATTCAATTTCTTTCACTCGTAGGGTATAGGTAAGGTTGGTAAGATGCTTTCTCACGAAATTGATAATGTATATTTTGTTGAAGGTTTGAAACATAACCTCTTGACCATATCTCGTCTACGTGACAAAGGAAATCATGTTGAATTTGAAACAAATCTTTGTCACATAGTTAACTCTAAAACAAGGGAACTGGTCTATAAGGGGTTCCGACAGAATAATGTTTACATAGCATTTTTGGGTCAGATTCCTAAAACCAGTGCCACTTGTTTCAATGTTATGGAGGATGATCATTGGCTGTGGCATACGAGACTTGGACATGTATGTTTTTCCTTACTGAATAAATTCGAAATTGGCATGCTAAACTTTACAGGAGCAAAAGAAGTAGAAGGTGTTGGACTAGACTCACCACACAACTCTCCTAGAGAGGAAGAGTCTGGCCAAGCACAAATTCAACAAGCTCATGAAGTAAGAGAAAGAAATAGTGACTCAGAGGCTCAACCACATGAATACAATGCAGCTAAGACCACTATGGAACCAGGTACACCTGTTCAAAGCAACAATGAAACAAGGGGAACTAGTACAGGAACCAGTTCAACATTAGACAACACCAATGCAAATCTTGATATGAACAAATCCTTCAAGTACAAGTCTGCTCATCCCGCCGATCTTATCATTAGTGATGTTAACAAAGGGATGCAAACAAGGAACTCTACTCTACCAAATTTTTGTGCTTTCTATTCCTTTCTTTCAAATGTTGAACCAACTTATTATAAGACTTCATTAATGGATCCAGATTAGGTTCTAGCCATGCAAGATGAACTTAAATATTTTGAGAGAAATCAAGTATGGCATCTTACGAACCCTTTCGATCCAAATTGCACAAATAACCCTTTCGATCCCTTGGGGATGAGTCCAAGTTATAATCTTACGAACCAAAGGTAGGATTCGGGGGTGAAGGTACTAATATGGCGGAGTGCGTTATATTAGCCCGTAGGCGGCCATTACTAGTTTTCTCTCAATTATACACAAGTTATATAAAGAACCACAAAATAATAACTTACAACCAACAACAAAATTACTATTTTTATGTTGAAATCATATAAAACTAATTAATTTAGTCAAATCGTCGTTAAGATTAATTCAAGTTTCCTAGCATTATACAAGTTGTTCAAAAATTAAGCTTGTTTAATGTAATAAATTAACTCAAATTTAGTCATTTAACAAAAACATTGTGAAAAAATGAAATAAATATACAAATAAATAAATACAACAATCAATACTTAAAGTTTAATTCAACACTCTCAGGAAACTTACACTTCTCGCTTGATTATTGTTTCTTCGACTATTACTTTGGACAATGTTTCGAATTTAATTCATAATAATAAGAAATTAACCCCCTTTATTAGAAATGAAATAAAAATAATAATTTGATGGAGAAAAATTTAAGTGTAAAGAGAAAAGGAGATAAAGAGAGAGAAAGTAGGTTTAGGAGAATGAGAGAATGTCGGTTTTGGAAGTGTGAGAATGGGTAGAAAATAACAATAAAGTCAAGAGAATCGTTTTAAAGGAGAAAAATGGTTTTTTATAAGGAAAATGTGTAGCGTTACAAGTTTAGTGACGCTGACCAGCCAGCGTGACACAAGTTGTCACGCTGCTGTGTCAGCGCGACTTCTTGAGTCGCGCTACGCTAAAACTCTTTTTTTTAAATCAAATATTGGGCTTATATAAAAATCCAATAATATGAATGATGATATGAAATATAGAAAGTGAGAGTATAGATAAGAGAATATAGAATTTGTATTATTCAAGTGTGTCTACTCCACACTAGGAGCCCTATATTTATACACATGACTACCTTGTGATTCCCTAAGAAAATTGAAAAGTAATAACTGTCTGTAATGAAGGGAGTTACATAGAGGAGTAAAATCATAAGTTACAAGATAATTTACATAGGACACTTATGATGGGAATCAATACATGGGGAATATGGACATCCACCATTATGAAAGAATTATAACACTCCCCCTTAGATGTCCATTAACTAAATTAATGCGTTTGAAATGCTGCCTCATTAAAAACCTTACCAGGAAAACCCAGTGTAAAAAAAACCATGGTTAAGGGAAAAAGAGTGCAGCGCGCATTTTACTCCCCCTCATTACCGTACCATTGGAAATCTCTTAGATGACACAATCCAACATCTTGAACTAATTTTCTAAATGTTTTCGTTGGAAGTGCTTTAGTAAATAAATCTGCTAAATTCTCACTTGAACGAATTTGCACCACTTTTATGTTTCCAATCTTTTGAAGGATGAGTAAAAAAAAAATTGGTGAAATGTGCTTTGTTATATCGCCTTTGATGTATCCTTCTTTGAGTTGTGCAATACAAGCTACATTATCTTCATACAAAACTGTTGGTGCTTCTCTCCCACAAGATAAACCACAATCCACTTTTATGTGTTAAACTACCGACCTTAGCCATATACATTCACGACTTTCCTCATGGATTGCTAAAATCTCATAATGATTTAAAGAAGTAGCTGCAATAGTTTGTTTCATAAATCGCCACGAAATAGCAGTTCCACCATATGTAAACACATATCCAGTTTGCGAACGAGCATGATGTGGGTCTGATAAATAGCCTGCATCTGCAAAACCAATCAAATCCTTTTTGGAAAGATTAGAGAAAAATAAACCCATATCTTTTGTACCTTGAAGGTAACAAAGTACATGTTTGCTCCCATCCCAATGCCTTCTAGTCGGACATGCACTAAACCTTGCAAATAAATTCATTGAGAATGATATGTCACGTCGTGTATGACTTGCAAGGTACATTAATGTTCCTATTGCGCTTAAGTATGGTACTTCAGGAGCAAGAGTCTCCTCCTCATTTTCCCGAGGGCAGAAGGGATCTTTCTGTACATCACGTGATCTTACAACCATAGGGTTGCTCAATGGATGTGCTTTGTCCATATAAAATCTTTTAAGGACCTTTTCTGTGTATGTGGATTGATGCACCAGTATACAATTCTTTAAATGCTCAATTTGTAACCCCAACCAAAATTTTGTTTTTCCAAGATCCTTCATTTCAAACTCTTTATTTAAACAATCCACAGTCACTGAAATCTCTTCAGGAGTTCCAATGATATTCAAATCATCAACATACACTGCGATTATAACAAATCCAGGTCCAAATTTCTTAATAAAAATGCATGGGCTAATAGGATCATTCTTATATCCTTATTTCAATAAGTTTTGACTAAGACGATTATACCACATACGCCCAGATTGTTTTAATCCATAAAGAGATCTATTCAATTTGATAGAGTCGTATTCTCAAGAACTAGGTTATACTGCTTCAGGCAATTTAAAACCTTTTGGAAGTTTTATATAGATATCATTATCCAGTGGGCCATACAAATAAGTTGTGACTACGTCCATCAGACGTAAGTCGAGTCCTTCTCTTATTGCAAGACTAATTAGGAATCTAAAACTAGTTGCATCCACCACGGGAGAGTATGTCTCCTCATAATCAATACCAGGTCTTTGTGAGAATCCTTGTGCAACTAAACGTGTTTTATATCTTACAATTTGACCATTTTCATTTCTCTTGCGCACAAAAACCCATTTAAATCTCACTGGTTTCACACCTATAGGTGTGCAAAATACTGGTCCAAATACTTCTCTCTCTACAAGAGATTTCAATTCTGCATCAATTGCTTCTTTCCATTTTGTCCAATCATTTATTTGTCTACATTGATCCATGGACCTTGGTTCTTAATTCTCTACATTATCTATAGCATCAAGTGCTATATTATATGCAAAAACATTATCGACGTCGATTTCATTTCGATTCCATTCAATTCTAGACATGATATAATTAATTGAAATCTCTTCATTATCAGGTACCTGAATTTCTTTTTTTATCATGTCTATATTCTCTTCTGAAGATCCTTCAAAACTTATCGTATCCTCAATCTGGCCATTACCAGTCATTGCTCATTTTCTTTTCCGAGAATTTTTATCTTTGGAACCTATAGGTCTTTCATGCTTCTGGCTTGCTTTAGATTCATTAGCAACGTGATGTTGTCCTTGTGGGACATCAATCTTTATAGGAGCATTTACAGCTGGTATATGTGACTTTGTCAGAAAATGCATCTGGCAATTGACTTGCTAAGCTTTGTAAATGAATTATCTTTTGAACTTCTAATTCACACTGTTTAGTACGAGGATCAAGATGAGATAATGACTTTTCATTCCAATTTATTTATTTTACAAGCTGTTTATTTTCTCCCCCTAATATTTGGAAAACTGACTCATTAAAATTTAAATCTGCAAAACGGGTCGTGAACAAATCCCCTATTGATGGCTCTAAATATTTAATTATCGATGGAGATTCGTATCCAACATAAATTCCTAACCTTCTTTGAGGACCCATCTTAGTACGTTGTGGTGGAGCAATTGGAACATATACAACACATCCAAAAATTCTTAGATGGGAAATATTTGGTTCCTGACCAAAAACAATTGTGATGGGGAGACTTTATGATAACTTGTTGGCCTGATGCGAATTAATGATGCTGAATGTAATACAGCATGCTCCCAAGCAGAAATTGGGAGTTTTGATTTCATTAACAATGGTCTAGTATTTAACAGCAAACGTTTGGTTAATGACTCGGCCATACCATTTTGTGTATGAACATGTGCTACAGGATGTTCAACATTTATCCCAATAGACATACAATAGTCATTGAAGGCTTAGGACGTGAATTGACCAGCATTATCAAGACGAATAGTCTTAATAGTATTATCTGGAAAATGTGCTCGTAATTTAATTAATTGAGCAAGTAATCTTGCAAAAGCAAGGTTACGGGTTGATAACAAAGATACATGTGACCATAAAATATCTAAATGGTCCACATGGGGGATGTATGGGCCCACAAATATCCCCATGTATACGTTCCAGATAATTAATCGATTCAAAATTTATCTTTGTTGGTGATGGCCGAATTATCAACTTGCCTTCTGAGCAAGCTACACATTGAAAACCTTTATGAAGAATCTCCTAGCTCTTCAATGAATGTCCACAAGAATTGTCAATGATTTTTTGCATCATTGTTGAACCGGGATGGCCTAACCGGTCATGCCAAACAACAAAATTATTAGTAAACTTCTGGTTTACAATAGAATGTGCTTCAATTGCATTAGTTTTAGTGTAGTACAAAACCAGTGGAGAATGTAGATAATTTTTCCAAGATATGTTTTGTGCCTTGGATTACACTTGTGATATGAAGAAATTCATCATTTCCTTCACAAATTGTCTCTATATGATAGCCATTATTACGAATATCTTTAAAACTTAATAAATTTCTTTGAGACAATGGGGAGTATAACACATCAACAATTTCAATTTTTGTTCCCCAAGGCAACAATATATTTGCTCTTCCGGAGCCTTCTATACTATTTGTACTACCCAATATAGCGTTCACATTAGCCTTTTTCATCGACAAGTGAGAAATTTTTTTTTTATTCTTAAATATAGTATAAGTGGTTTCACTATCAATAAGACATAATTCTTCTCCACGTGTTGCAAGTTGAACTTGAAGGGTATTGATATTTTTCAAAATAAAATAAAGTGTCATAAATTAAACATATTATTTAAAGGTGATAAATAGCCAATAACCATATTATTATAAAGTAAAACAAAAACAAGTCATAATGTCTGAATAAATTAAAAGCATATATATATATGTCTTATTACAACCATAAGAAAAAAAATTAATTTATTCTAAACCAAACACACAACTAACATAAATAAAAGCGAGAGTTTTATTCTAAATCAAACACACACAAATTGTAAAGTTTAATTATTCCCTTCAGGGGCTGTGATAAAATCGGCAACATCTAAATGAGTTGTGTCACCAAAATTAAAGTCAAGATTAGTCTCAACCTTTTTTTCTTTTTTCAATGATTGTTGATAAAGGTCAACAAGATGTTTTAGCATCCGACAAACACGAGACCAATGACCTTTTACTCCACAGCGGTAACAAATAGTGGTCTCATTTTTCTCTTTCTCAATCTTATCATCCTTACGTTCCCACTTCTGGTGAGAATATGGACTCTTGAAATAACCTCCACGACCCCTACAATATCCACCAAAACCACATCCAGGACCACGACCACGTCATTGGCCACGACCACGACCTTGACCACTACTGCTAGAATGGTCTTTGTTTTTGAGGTTTTGCTCATTATCATGAGAAGTCACATTCACTTCAGGGAATGGAGTAGAGCCAGTAGGACGTGATTCATGATTTTTCATTAATAGCTCATTATTTTGCTCAGCAACGAGAAGACAAGATATTAATTCAAAATATTTTGTAAAGTCTTTTTCTCGATATTGTGTCTGCAAGACAATATTATTTGCATGAAAAGTGGAGTATGTTTTTATCAACATTTCTACATCAGTAATTTTCTCACCACATAATTTTAATTTAGAAGTTATTCTGCACATAGCTGAGTTATATTCACTAACATATTTCAAATCTTGTAATCTCAAATTCAACCAATCATAACGAGGTTTAGGGAGTATAACAGTTTTTTGATGGTCATATCTTTCTTTTAGACAATCTCAAAGAACATATGGGTCTTTAATAGTTAAATACTCATTTTTTAGCCTTTCGTGGAGGTGATGATGAAGGAATATCATGGCCTTAGTCTGATCTTGAAGTGTTGCTGTATTACCCTCCTTAATCGTTTCACCTAGCCCTTTAGCGGCTAGATGTATTTCAACATCTAACACCCATGACAAATAATTTTTTCCGGTGATATCAAGAGCTACAAATTCCAATTTGGCAAGGTTTGACATTTTCACTATAAAGACAATATCCTCTCAGCCGGACTCATCATTGTCCTCAGTGCTGAATGGAGTAAGGGAATCCTCTCAATCGGAATCCTGAAGGAAGGCATCAGTATCCTCACTACTACTATCATCATCTCCACCACCACCTCTTGCTCCTCCTACTCAAATATTCCCCTCTCAAGGATTAAAGGTGTACCATGAAGGGTGGGGGCCCGTAGAAGGCACCACGCTTGTGCAGACGCAGTGATCATAGATCGGGTACATGGCAGGACGGTGGTCCTGCTCAAAGGCGTCGAACCACTGCATGAAATGCTGCTATTGTAGCTGGAAGTTGTTGAACTGTTCTGCAGCTGGTTCATCTACACCTGCCAGGGGGCTGGGTCCATGGCAGGTTACTGCTGCTGTGGCTCAGATTGGGAAGAATAACCCGGTCCGTGCCGGATATATGTCCGTGTACCTGCAGTAGGAGCTGCAGGATTGTCATTCAAGGGAATAGTATAGGATTTCTGATCAGACAGCAATCCAACCAATGAAGAGTTATGAAGAATAATAGAACTCCTCCTAGATGGCCCAATGTACCACCGAATACTGCCCCCTCCATAAGCTCTAGCCAATCACATTGGCCAAGGTGGGGGGCATCCAAAGCTCGGGACCAAACAGCAGGGGTCCGGCGATACTAAAAATCAGCCCTATAATACCTAGCAACATAAGTAGTAAGGCCACCAAAAACAATTTTGTTCACAGTTGGTTGGCCTAAATAGAGTACGTGTTGAACAATATCATTGTGATAATATTTCCTCCAGAATTCTGGTCCAGATATTTTCAGCCATGGAATGTTGAACAATATCTACTTGTCTTTTGTTTCTTCCCTTTTACTATATTATTAATCTTTCTAGTTAGGGTATACTAAGAGGACCAATCCCAAAGCTATGAGAATCAAATCCATAAGGAGTACAACTGCTACTCTGGCAAGTTTCTAATGTTTTTATTTCTTTTTCCGATATATTGTTGATGAGATGATAGTTTCTGTTAAAAGTTAAACTATGACATACAGTATAATGAAAAATAATTCATTGGGAATATTATCAATTATATCATTGATTTTTTCATTCTCACTTCATACAAATGTAATGTTCCATAGCATTGTGATTTGTGATATCATCTTGCCTTAAAGTGACTGAACTAACCTTTGAATGTAGTAAGCCATTCGAAACAATAACAATTCTATCAGAAACACAAAACTTTCCTCCATCCATACGTGATACAGTTCCACCAGCTTCTTCAACAATCTGCAAAAACAGAAAGGAAAAAAACGACATCTAACTCTAGATTCTATAAGACCACAAGCTTTACATTAAAACTTATGTAAAAAATATGAATTGAGATATCTTCCCTTACCATAACATATGGTGAAATAAAAGACACATAAAAGGGTGTCTACTAGCAAACAACTTAATACTAACCAAGTTAAAATAACTCAAATGTATGAATTATAGCAGAAAGTCACACATGGACAACATGGCTTGAAAATATCACAAGAATTAACTGTATTCTCGTGAATTGCATACCTTGGAGCTAATTACATCTTACTCATAATCACCAACATTATCAGGGAACATCTTTTTGTTGGCTTCGAGCAACTTCTGCGCTAAGTTGCCGCATCCTTTTTCTTTCATGGTTTCAACATTTTTTCACATTGTTTCCAACCTTCTTTTCTCGTATTCGGTCAATTGTTGTGTAGATACTTTAGTGCTTTTCTTCGTCATCTATAAGTCATAATACAAGAAACAAGTTGAAAAAACACATGTTTAAGGTCGGAATACTCAACTTAAAATAATATGAAGATGGAATAGAATAACTAAGTAGTACCATCACATAGTTCCGAAAGGAAGTTATGCATAGTATAAAACCTATAACCATTTACAAATTACCCGCTATACTTTTTAGCCATAAAAGAAGGTCCTATAGATAACCATTTAAGATGCTCGGACACTTCTTGTCCTTGGTCAACCTTGGATGCAATTGTCTCTTTCAACCAATCTTTGAAAGCTTTGCTATGGGATTGATCATCATCCCAATTTCTTTTTCTTTGGCTGTCAATGGAATTCCTATGCTCACTACGTTACAATAAAAAAAAAAACAAAGAAACAAAAACAAATAACCACACAAATATTATAAGCCTCAATGCAACGTTAGTGACATAAAAAAAACTCGCTTCATAACCAAGGGCATATGCTTAGTTGTCTTACTTGATGTATCTCTCAACTTCCGGACATTCACAATTGAATAAGACATATTGATGTGCTTGTTTCCATGTCATGTCATCAATCAAAAATCCGGCTTGTTCCTTCTTTGAGGTCTTTCCTCTACCCTTGATAGGGTGACCAAGGTTTGGGAGAAATTGTTGTGCTGGACTAAGGTGAGGGAAAATCTTTGACGGACCTTTTAATTGACTCAGATGTCGAACCACAAACCTTGCACATTCTTTGGACAAGAATCCTTCGGCCATTGAAGCCTTCGGACGACCCTTATTCCGAGCATCTGACTGTAATTCTCGAAGATATCGCTCGATTGCATACATGCACCTCATTGCAAGGGGTCCACCAAGCTTGATTTCTTCTATTAGGTGAACAGGTAAATGCATCATCACATCAAAAAAAGAAGGTGGGAAAATTCCCTCAAATTGACAAAGAGCATTCACTATCTCATAATGGAGATAGTCAAGATCTTGAGGGTCAATTGATTTTTTCCATATGCTTTTGAAAAATTTTGACATCCTAATTATAGAAGATGCAACATGTCTACTAATAGTTGTCTTTGCAGCAACAGGCAACAAATAATGCATTATAAAATGTGCATCATGGCTCTTGTATCCCGTTATTTTCTTTTCATCAAGCTGCACAGATCGAGCAATATTTGACGCATAACCTTGTGGGAGCTTTGCATTTTTGATAGTTTCACAAAACAAATGCTTTTGTTTAGCATTCATTAGAAACATAGATGGCGATAAATGTTCACTTCCATCCTCAAATTGCACAACCTCAAGATCTGGCACCCATCGGAGGTCATATTCCTCTCGAAGGTATTTCAAATCCCGACGTGCAGGTGCATGATCTTTTATTTTTCTAGGAATGGCTAACAATGTCCCAATGATGTTATCAAAAACATATTTTTCTATATGCATAGGATCTAAAGTTATGGCGAAGAGAACAATTTTTCCAATAGGGTAATTTGAAAAATATGGAAAATTTTTTCCATGGATTAGGATCATCAGGCTCTGATCTCATTTTTGCCTTGTTTTTTCCAAATTCATTTGGAAAAGAATGGAGTAGCTCCTCAATGTCACTTCCGGTCAAACGATCTGGTGCCTTTCTTTTCTCTATCTTATTAAACCGCCATGGGTGGTCAGAATCTAGCCATTTGCGATGACACATGTAGCAATATTTGTGACTATGTTTTAAGAACACAAAATCTATTTCTTAATGGCAATAAGGGCAAGCAAATTTCCCTTTTGTGCTCCAAGCTGATAACACTGCATAACCTGGAAAATCACTAACAGTAGACATCAAAGCTACACGCATGTCAAACCTTGTATTGGTTGAAGCATCATATGTTTCCAACCCAAACTCCCACAAATCTTTCAAATCTTTAATAAGTGGTTGTAGATAGACATCAATGTCGTTTCCTGGCGACAATGGACCGGGTATAAGTGACGAAAGCATTAGAAACTCGGACTTTGCTGCCAACCATGGAGGCAAGTTATAATTGATCAAAATAACTGGCCATGTACTATGAACAATGCTCAGTGTGTTAAATGGATGAAAACCATCACTAGCTAACGCAAGCCTGACATTCCGAGGTTCGTTAGAAAAACTTGGATACATTTTTGTCAAAATCTTTCCAAGCTTGACCATCGGCTGGATGTTGCAAAAGACCATCGTCTTCTCACCCATGTTTATGCCATGTCATGTACGTTGATGTATCAGCACACATATACAATCTTTGCAACCTCTTCTTAATTGGAAAGTATCTTAGAACTTTAGATGGAATTTTATGCATCTTTTCATTTGCATTGTCATTACCATCACTTTCTTTTGATTTCCACCGTGAGGTTCCACAAACATGGCAACTTGTTGCGGTTTCATGTTCTCCCCAATATAGCATACAATCATTGGGACACGCATCAATTCTTTTGTAGTCCAAACCCAAGAGCTTTAACACTTTCTTTTCTTCATGCATAGATATTGGCAACACTGCATCATCAGGAAGAACCTCCTTGAAGAATTCTTTCAAATTAGCAGTTACAACATCTAACAACTTGTTATCACACATAAAAATGAAAAGCCGAATCGTGAAGGCAAGTCTAGACATTTTTTTTTGCAACCAGAATACAATTCCTGTTGGCCTTCTTGTATTAGGCTTAAAAACTTCTTCGCCTCTTCATTAGGCCCTTCTCTTAAAGCGTCATGCAACAACTCTTGTACACCAGCATTCATGTTGGATGGTTCTTCATGTTGAAGGTCCTCTGTTTCTCTTTCGGGGGTCCTCCCACATAACCCAAACGATTCATCATTTCTTGGTACAAAGTCATTGCAAATTATATGATCTCTTACATCATTTCGACCGTATCAATATCGATGATGACATGCACAACATGGGCAACTAATTTGGTTTCCTTGAGACCTTGTAGTGAAGGCTTTCTCAATGTATTCATCGGCTCCTTGTTCATATGCATGACTCCATCTAGGAAAGTCCCACCAACCCTTATATCCCTTATCCATCTACGAAATACACTATTTTTAAGTGTTAATGTTATAAAGTGAAAGTTAAAAAATCAAGTAAAAAGCAAAAGGCAATTTAAAGTAATACATAAAAAAACTATTTTCAAGTTGCGAACTCCCTACTAAATGACAATACAATACCTAGGGGCTATAGTTTAGCAATCAACCTTAATATAAAATTACTAATAAGCTGGACAAAAGGTCACCTAACTTGGCTCCCAAGATCAAGAACCCACATAATTAAGTGTTTTAAGTCCATGGTATATGTTGTACGATTTCACTTCGAGATCCATTTAACTATGAGAAAACACAAACTAGACAAGACTAGAAACAGAGTATCTTGTTTTGGTACTCCTTCGTTTAAAAAAGCACATATACATGATATGATTGGTGGCAGCCTATGGAAGCAAGAAAACGTAGTTAAAGCCTTATACGTGGCCATAGTGTTGAATCTCGGCTTAACCCACCACAAGGCCAGACAGCCAATACTTGAACCATTAGCTCAGAGGTTGAGCTTAGACAAACGATCTCTTATATGCAATCACCTCGATTTTTGACAACCTTTAAAGTGAAGATGCAACCATTTTATATAATCTACATATACTTGTTAGCTAATATAGCTGTCTACTCTATGTCATTTGAGAAACAAAACATTAGAAATGTTGGTATTAACTTTAAAATGCTATAAGTAAGACTTGAGAGAATGGCTTTAAGGTTTTATTTTTTGTTATATTCAGATAATATTATTCAGTTTAAAAGCTATTGTAAAATTAAACATATATTATAAGTTCATTCAATTAACCGACATCATAAATGGCAGAACACCCAGCTGACAGACGATCTGCTCGCCTAGCCGTCTAGGCACTAGTCTATGGTCCGGCATAGCTAACAAGAATAAGCTACAAGTGAGACCGACTAACTTAAAACAATTCATGAACATGAACAATTGAACATGTGCATAAATACATATCAAAGAACAAAGAACTCAACCGACAACTAGTAGCTCACATAAGGACAAGTATACTACAAAGTTTATTTCCTTATGGTCACATAGAAGAAGAGAAAACTGAGATATATTATGAAATCAAAATCAACACAAGAATTTAAATTAAATAATTATGCTAAATATAGTTAGAATCTAACACTTCATCATTAATTACCTTTCCTACAAATTTCTCCCTCAGATCATGCATGATTCTACAAAACACAATTTTTCCCTATATCTCTTTCTTTGCACAAAAGGCAACTCCTCGGCATAAGCAAGGAACACGAATCATGCACAACTCAACATAGCTATTTCTAAACACTTACAAAAAACAAAGCCACATACTTTACGAATTTTACAAACATACCTTTTACAATAGCTTCGCAATTGGAATCCCTAAACTGAATTTCACTACCTCTATTTAAACTGAAAAATTTACAAAAAATTCAGACTAACACTAGCCATTTGCATGTTGAATCAAATTGCAAGAATAACACCAATATGGAAGATTTACACTATGCAAGAACTGAATATTCGCAACACAAAAAAAAAATTACCTTCAATTGAATTTCGCTTTCAATAAAAATTCCTAATGGTGAACAGAACTGAAATTCGTAATTAAATTTTGCTGCCTCCAATTAAACTAAAATTCGTAATGGTGAACTATGAAATTTCACAATTGAACTATGAAATTCGTAACTAAATTAGTAAATGAGCTATGGAGTTTGAGAGATTGAAATTCGTAATTGGACTATGAAGTTTGAGAGATTGAGCTTCAGATTTTGAGAGTGGTATGAGAGCTTCAGATTATGAGATTGGAATGAGAGTTTGAGAGTTGTTTGGGTTGAGAAGATGACAAACACTTTGCTCATAGTTAGGCGCGCGGGTTACTTTAGGGTTTTAGATTTAGGGCTTTAGGGTTTAGTGCCTAACCGTTGCAATAGGTTATAAACATGTTTTATGGTAACCGTTGCAATAGGTTATTAAGTATTTAGATAGTTTTTTGCAACCCCTAAACAAGTCTATTGCAACATGTTTTATGGTAACCATTGCAAAAGAAGTAAAAACAACACTAATCGTTGCTAAAAGTGTTGCAAAAGGTTAAAACGTTGCAATAGTTGTAACCGTTGCTAAAGAGGGTTGCAATTTCTCTTTTATGTAGTAGTGACAACACCAAAATGGCTTTCATGACATCTCCACTTTTTTCTATGAACAACTTTCATTAAAACGTACATGCTACTTCCATTAGTCATTTTACAGAGTTCATAACATCAAAAAGCAATGAAACCATGAGAGAAACATCACACAACTGACTTGATGACTTCAAATGGTAAATCACAATTCAAATAAACTAAGATGACTTTCAAAACCAAATTCCATTAGCTTAGATGTTAATTATAAAATAATATAACTAGTACAATAAACTAATGAGTATAGTTATGCTCATTTCCAAATTTATTTCACATTGCTAGTGGCATAAAATCCCCATGTGAGAGAGTAGCAAATAGTGGAGTGTGATACTGACCTGAGAACGAAGATTCTCAGTTTTGTCCACTAGAAGCTCAATTTTTCACCTTTGTCAAGAACTTGTAATTAATATGTCCTTAGCCATCAATCATTTGAAATATATAACTAAATAGCTCAGCAAATGACAAATGCATAAAAGGAATCATAATAAACCATTAATGGTGCATCCAGTAACCAAATAATAACACAGCAACTCAATACCTTTTCAATATTTTCCATCATAACTCCTTCAACTACAAAAACCCGGGCTTTCCCTTTTGCAAGCTTGTTAATCTCTTCAGGATGATCCACACAATACTGCATCTGCTCCTTCAACTTAGGTCTTAATCAAGGCAAGCAATGAATCAAACATCAAAAGGAGAAATAAAGGACATTATATATTCAGAACACAACAAACTCAGGATGTATATTACGTACTCGAATTCTTTGTTCAGGCCCTTAGCACTAACTGTTGCTGCCTTTCCACCACCATACTTCTTGGTAAATTCATCCTTAATTTTCTCAAGGAAAGCAATTGGAATCTGCCTTCCCATAGGCTCAATTGCTATAACACAGTAAGCTGCACTACACAAAGCAGTAGCAAGTGAGCAATAAATTAGCGTTGACAAAAATGTGAGCAGCAAGGTTAAACTCCATCGTGATCCTTCACATTTAAAGTGTTGCGTCTCCCCTAGACCTCCAAACTACAAAGAAGTCTTTGTTTGGATATTTCCTAATGCCATCAATGAAGGTATTATAGGAAACTCAAATTTTTTTGTTGCTAAAGATGCAAATTTGGATAATGTATGTAATGGATACATAGCTTAATATTCAATAACATAGATTAGAGAATAGAATATACTCTTACAAGGAAAATGTTTGAAAATAAATCTAACAACTATAATTTCAGATTTATTATATATTTGACAAATTGATGACTAGATCTCCCTAAACAATCTTTATTTTTCTCGGGGCAGCAACAAATGAAAAGAGATTTACACAAAAACTTACTATATGAACTTGCATCATTCCTCAAACAATGATATCTTACCAGCAAACGAAAGCAATAGTTGGTTGAACTCGATTTTTAGGGAACACTACAAACAGCCAGCCAAAGGTGGGAATGTCCAAGTTTAGCTAAAGTTCCATCAACAATACATACATTCTATTCAAAAACAATTATACAAAAGTAAACTTTGGTTTGATAAAAAATATGGTAGGCGAAGTCATCATCCAAAATGTACAAAGTATAAACATGTACATATAATTTGATAAATATGTACAAGGTATGATAAACATGTACATTTATAAACCGAGACACTTCTCAATGGTTTGCCAATCAGTTTCCTCCTCACAAACCTTGAGATTGGGACGAGTGAAACTCTTAATAGCTTAAAAGATCCTAACTTTCAATCTCCTACAAAATAAAAACCATAATTAAGCCTCTAATGCAAAACCACTAAACCACTAATACAAATGGCGCTCCTCGTTTTTAGATATTCAGAGCACAAATAATTAAAATAAAATAACAGCATGTAAAAAAACTCGCAACAAACAACACAAAAAACCTTAAAATTAACAAATGAGTTATAGACAATTTGTCATCGAAGAACGGACTCTAATTCATTATTTCATTTTCAATTTGTTCAAAAGCAAACACAATTCGAAAACCCTAACAGTTGAAAAACCGAATATAAAGCTTTAAAAAATGGCGAGTGAGAGGGGAAGCCTACTAATTAACAAGCTAAACACAAAGATTATCCCTAAATCAAAACAAAAACAAAAGAAGTTATACCTTTGGATCACCTTCTTTCTTTTGCAACAATTGATTCAATACATCAAAACTTTCAGCAAACTTATCAGATTGAAACAACGCAAAAGCTTCTTTGGCGAGCGAAGCAGTAACTGAAAGTGCGCCATCGTCATCAGAACCTTCTTTCGCCACATTCATCGAAGAAGATAAACTTGAATCTCGCGAATCCATTAAAAGATCGAACCAAAAACCAAAACTAAGAATTCAACTAATACAAATCACTTTAAACTCTCACTTCAATCGAAGCAACAAATGCAGTTTAAGAAAATCAAAACTCGAAATTAAACCCTATGTTTTTTCCGATAATTCAACAAGCTAAAAATCTCGAAATGGCATGCTTCATCGCTCAATAAAATCGGGAGAAATAAAAAAAAACTCTAGCAATTCGAAATTAGAAAGCCTCTAATCGAAAACCCCCCAATCAAAACAACAAACAAACACAAACACAAATCCAAACCCTCCATCGAAAACCACAAACACATGCACAATAACAGAACAGAAGATGCGAATAATCACGAGTTTACTGAAGAAATTCGAATCTGAACCCTAGCTTTGAGATTGGGGATATTCGAATTATGGTGAAGTGATATTCGAATCTGAACCCTAGTTATGTTGTTGGCGTTGTTGGTGAAGTGATTCTGGTGATTGTGGTGGTGAAGATGAGAAGAGAGTTGAGAGTAGTTGACGGAGAAAATGAGAGGTTGAGAGTTTAGAGTTGAGAGGAAGAGATAAATGACATCCTTTTACATTATTTTATTTTATTATCATTATTGTATCGTTTTGTTTATTAAAACAAAAGGAATAGTACGTTATTCATGGAAACTGTAACAATTAAAATGAAGCGGTTCATTAGTATCGTTTCTTAAAAAAACGACACTAATATGTCTCTATTAGTAACGTTTTTTTAAAACAATACTAATAGAATCACATTAGTGTCGTTTTGGCAAACAAATGATACTAGTAGCAGTTATTAGTATCGTTTTTATGTAAAAACGATACTAAAGGAGCGTTATTAATGGTCATTTTTCTACTAGTGATTATTTTGTTGGGATGGTGGTGCTGGCAATTGTGGTCTATTGAAACCCAGTTGCTGTGATGGTGCTAACCGTTGCATCTGCTGATGTGGTTGTTGTGGGTTCTGCACATTGCTGTTGCTCTAGTAGAAGTATGGATGGCCCTTCCAACCTGGATTGTATGTGTTAGAGATTGGATTATTCTTGTAAGCTTGGAAATCACACACTTGCTCCATGGAACTATGACATGCTTAAGCATTGTGATCGAAAGAACCACATGAATTGGCAGAAAGGCTCAGTACATCCCGAAAGTGCAGCCATCGCAGCTACAGATGGTGGTGGAGGAGATGTAATGCTAATCTTGTCGAGCTTTTGGCTAATGGCATTGATCTGTGAATCTAGACTCTCATTTTTTTCATCAACTACATGCTTTCCACCTATCTTCGAATGTCCTCTGGGATTGCCAAACTGTTAAGTATGAATATCAATTTCTTTAATTAACTCGTAGGCAGCATTAACTTCCATTTCATGAATCTACCACTAGCAGCTGAATCAAGAAATGTATGACTCTCATTCCCTAAACTGTTATAGAATGATTGGACCAAGAACCACTTCTCAAGTCCATGATGTGGGCACAATCCCAATAGATCCTTGAACCTTTCCCATGCTTCATACAATGTCTCATCCGTCTCCTAGTTGAAATTTGTGATCTTGCTCTGAGGGTTGCAGTTCGCTCTGGAGGGTAGTACTTCCTTTGAAATGCAAGAGCCAATTCTTCTCAACTATAAATATTATCCATATTGAGACTATTCAACCAAGTACGAGCTTTGTCCTTCAATGAAAATGGGAAAATCATCCTTCTAATGTAGTCCTGAGAAACCCTATGTTGCGTGATCGTACCACAATACTTGAGGAAATTATTCAAATGTAAAGTCGGATCCTCCATCAATGTTTCTGCAAAGTGATTCCTTTCCAACATATTTGCCAAAGCTGGCTTCAACTCAAAATTTAGAACCTCAGTATCAGGAAACCAATAACCACCTGCTACTGTTGCAGAACTAGTTTGGAATAATCCTTCAATGATCGTGCTTGTGGCGGCGGCAGCAGCACACCATTTCGTGATATATTGTTCTCGTTGAACTGAGATTCTGCCATCTCATCCTTATTAGAAATATCCAAATCAGCAAAAAGTTGTGAAGGATTGGATAGTATCCGTTCAAAAAGAATAACTCTCTGCAATTTCCACTTCCTTCTACAACTCCGCTTATGCAATGATTGTTCTGGTTCAGGATCAATCCAAACCGGCATACAAACCTAGTACATGCACAAAAACTGAAACAATAGATAACCGTAAGAACTGTCTCAAAGAACGATTGGTTCCTTGAGATGAAAGAAAAACAAAAAAATAGACAAAATAACCCGATTAGCAGAAGATAAACAACCGCTTCCCTGGTAGTGGCGCCAAAATTTAAAAGGGACAGTCGTATACCTATCAAAAATAACCTACAACTCCAACTAATGTAGGTAGGGAAGTAGGGATCGAATCCACAGGGAAGCAATGAAATTCCACTAACTCTAAAAAGCTATTTTGCTATAAAGGGCCTTTGAATTGGTTTTCAACTAATGGACTAATTACCACTAAGGAAGAAATCAAACACGGAAATATATCAATAAACTAAACCTAGGACATCGGTTCACCACAGACCAACCAATGATTTGAATAACAATTAATTGACAAATTATTGACCTCCTGAACTAAGGCTCACTAATTCTCTTGAAACTAGTCTCCTTCCAAACTCCTCTAACGGCTCTCGCTCATTTAGACTAGTTTTGCCTATTATCCTTGTGATCTAATTGTAGTAATCTTACCTCTCGGCATCGATTTCGACAATATCAAACTAACAATCAAACCTGGCCATAATATAATTGCAAGCAATATAAATTGACAATAGGAATTCAAAAACATGAAAATCATGTTAATTAATCATGAAACAAAGCATTGGAATCAATCCATGGATCCCCTAGTCCTAGAAAAGGAACTACTCATGCATAACTAAAAACATAGAAATTAAATCAACAAAGGAAGATAAAACTAACGACATAATTAACAACCAACAAATTAATCAAAAATAAATAAACTATTCAAGAACATAAAACTAGCGAATAAAAACTAAAACTAAAACTAAAACTAAAACTAGAAACTAGAAACTAAAAACTAAAAACATAAACTAAAGAAAAAATATAAAGTAAAAACATGAATTAAAAATAAGAACAAAGAAAAGATGAATAGAAAACCTGAATTATATTCAATTGAATGATTGAAAGTATTCACAACTTAAAGAGAGAAAGCTAGAGTTTTGAATACTAAAATATGATAATAGGTTCGTACAAGTAATTAGGAGTAACAAGGATTATATACTAATGCCCAAAACTAGAGAAAAACGCGTGGAAAAAGCCTCGGTGCAGCCCGCCCGGGTCACTCAGGTGAAAGGCCACCCACCCGGGCGCACAGCGATCAACTCGGGCGAACTGCCAGGAGGGTTAGGGCTTCGTTTTTCTTCACTTGTTTTCTTCTAATTACTTCTTTAATGCTTTTTTAACATTCAAATCCTTATCAAAGCTTCCCAAATGACTTCAAACTCTCCACAAACTCTTTAAATTCTTCAAATGGCTCGGAATATAATGATAACTCATCCATTCCTGCAAAATCTTATGAAGAACACAAAAAGCACTCGAAATAGCAAAAGTTAGTAGAAATGGCTTAAAAGAGCCACATTAGAGCTAAAAATAAGTACTCTAGTTCAACTGGGAGATGGTACGCCTTTCCATAAACCAACCGATATGTAGAAGTACCAATTGGTGTTTTGAAAGGCTTTCTATATGCCTATAGAGTGTCATGAAGCTTGCTACTCCTATCCTTCCTCGATTTGGCAACCATTTTCTCCGGGACGGACTTTATTTCTCGATTCGAAACTTCCACTTAGCCACTGTTTTGTCGATGATATGCCAACTCGGTTCTGTGGAAAACACCATACTTCTTTAGTAGCTTATCCAACCTTTTCTCATGGAAACATGTTCCCCCATCACTGATGATAGCTCCAAGGACTCCAAACCTAGGAAAAATAACCTGCTTAAATAATCTCAACACGGTGTTAGAACCGCAATGGGGGGTAACAATTGCTTTCACCCACTTGGAGACATGATCCACAGCAACTAAAATATAACGATTACCATTAGAAGAAGTGAAGGGACCCATGTAATGAATACCCCAAACATCGAAAATTTCAACTTCTACAATACCAATTTGAGGCATTTCATGCATTTTTGAGATATTACCTATTCTTTGGCATGAATCACAAGATATCATAAAGTCTCGCGCATCTTTAAGTATTTTTGGGAAATAAAAACCTGATTGTAATACCTTAAAAATTATTTTAGAAGGCCTAGCATGCCCTCCATAAGGTGATGAATGGTAGTGATATAAGATTCCATAAACTTCCCAATCATGTACACATCTACGATATAATCCATCTGCACACTCACGAAACAAGTTAGTATCATCCCATAAATAACTCCTAACATCATGTAAAAACCTTTTATGCTACTGATATTTAAGATTAGGAGGGAAGACTCCCCCAACAATATAATTAGCATAATCAGCAAACCACGTAGTGTTCGAAAGAATAAATAAAAGATGATCATCATGAAAGGATTCAGTAATGGGGGTTGAAATCTCCCCATAGTCATATCGAATTCTTGATAAATAATAGGCTACCAGGTTCTCTGCTCCTTTCTTATCACGTATTTCTAGATCAAATTCTAGGAGCAATAAAATCCACCTAATAAGTATCAGATTTGCTTCTTTCATACCAAGTAAGTACTTGAGAGCTTCATGGTCAGTATAGATAATAACTGTCAAACCTATGAGATAAGAACAAAATTTATCTAAAGCATATACTATAGCAAGCAATTCCTTTTCAGTAGTAGCATAATTAACTTGAGTTGGATCTAAAGTCTTACTGGCGTGGTAAATAGCATGCAACACCTTATCTTTTTTTTGACCTAACAATGTACCTACTGCAAAATCACTAGTATCACACATAATTTCAAAAGGAAAATCCCAATTAGGTGACTGGATAATAGGTGCTGAGATTAGTGCTTGTTTGATCAAATTAAAAGATTCAAGACAGTCATCAGTGAATTTAAACTCGTCATCTTTTAGCTACAATTGAGTCAAGGGTTTAGCAATTTTTGAAAAATCTTTAATAAAACAACAATTAAACCCTGCATGACCTAAGAAACTTCTAACACCTTTTACACTTACCGGTGGAGGTAATTGTTCAATAACTTGAATCTTAGCTTTATCTACTTCAATACCGCGTTCAGAAATCAAGTGCCCTAAAACTACTCCTTTTGTCACCATAAAATGGCATTTCTCCCAATTAAGCACCAAGTTTACCTACTCACATCTTTTGAGCACTTTAGTCAAATTAGTCAAACATGAATCAAAATCAATACCATAGACACTAAAATATCCATGAAGACCTCCATGATAGACTCTATGTACTCAGAAAATATGGCCATCATACAACCTTGAAAGGCAAAAGGAGCACTACACAAGCCAAAAGGCATTCTACGATAAGAAAAAGTATCATAAGGGCTTGTAAACGTTGTTTTCGCTCTATCATCAGGATGTATAGGAATTTGAAAGAAACCTGAATAGTCATCTAGATAACAGAGATATTTATTCTTTGCTAGCATTTCTAACGTTTGACCAATAAAAGGGAGAGGGAAATTATCCTTTTTAGTGGCAACATTTAATTTTCGATAATCAATGCACATACGCCATCCTGTAACAACTCTGGTACGAATAAGTTCACTCTAATCTTTACGCACAATAGTTATTCCTCCCTTCTTAGGGACTACGTGTCCAGGACTTACCCATTGAGAATCTGGCACAACATAATAATACATGCATCAAGGAGTTTAAGAACCTCCTTCTTTACCACCTCCTGCATATTAGGATTGAATCTTAGTTGTCTCTGTATACAAGGCTTATGACCTTCATTTAAATGAATTCTATGCATACAAAAGTCAGGACTTATACCAGTCAAATCATCAAGTGTATAAACAATAGCCTTTTTATGAGACTTAAGCACAAATAATAACCTTTCAAGTTGGCTATCAGTAAGATCAGAATTAACTATTACTGGATACATCTCATTCTCATCTAAGAAAGCATATTTTAAATTAGAGGGGAGGGGTTTCATTTCAGGTTGTGTTACCTCCTTGAAAGAACATGATTGTTGAGGTAATGCATGGTACCGTTGGCTCTCTCCTAAAGTTATATACTCACCATTTAACTCATGAGCTATGGCATCAACATCAGCATCTTCTTCTCCTGCAGCAGCATCCAAGCATAGAATGGCCTCCAGAAGATCCTTTTTAAGAGATCGAGGCATGTCATCTAAAACAATTTTATTCACAATATCAATTCTATACTAATGTGAATATAAGGATGACATTTACATTTGGGTTAATGGTGGTTTTGTCTATGGGTTTTTTCCCACTGCATTTGCTAGGGTTTTTCTTATTTCAGGCATTTTTCATTTTAGTTTCATTTTTGAGTCTTCATTTCTTGTCGATCATCATTTTCATCTAAAAATGCATGGAGGTTTATTTCTAGAAGGTTTCTTGATTTAAAAATTAAATCTTGAAAGGGTTCTTGAAGATTGTTTCCATTTCTTGAAGATTGCGCAAATCGAGAAGCTATGGAATGGCGAGATTTTTGACGATCTTATTTAGTTTTGGGTGACATTGAATTTTCGTGATTTTAGTTCTATTTTATGATGATTATCTTGTTTTAAAGTTTTTTAGATAGTTTATTAGGATTAAATCTTAGTTTGTTAGGATTTTTAGGCAAGTTGTTAGGACAAAGATCTAGTTGTGCATGTGGATAAACTTATATGAGGTGGCGCACAAGTGGGGTGGCCGGATTTCTTGGCTACTTTCCTAATGTTTATTTTCTTAGTTTGTCTAGATCTTGTGGGACTTATTTAGCTATGAATTGGAGGATTTGTTCCAAATTTAGTCCTATAAATACCTTTTAGTTTTCATTGTTTAGTCATAGATTGTTTTGAATAAAAGATGTTTTCATTCAATTTTGATTCAGATGATTGAATTAATAAACTTTTCATAATTGTTACTACACTTGCTTTGGTTTATGATTTCCATAGCATAATCCTAGTTCTTATGAAACCTTTGGTGGGTGAGTCAAGTCCATATCCCTCTAAAATACATAGAAATTCTTGAGTTTGAGAGTTTCTTCACAAAAGTTCCGAAATTTCTTTGTTGAATTCTAAATTACAATCCATCAACCTATGAATTTTATTGCTAACCCATTAAAATTCACATCAAATTGGTGTGGCTGCTGGGATCCCAAACCCTCCTTGGAATTCATGCAATACGGGTTAACCTCAAGAAACTGTTAATATTTTGTCTAAAAATCTGGCAGATATGATGGAGATGTAAGTGCAACTTCCAAGAACAATCTTGTCTCTTAATGATAGGGTTGCGTCAATGGAGTCTAGGAAAGAAGATACCACGAATTCAATTATTCTTCATAGGAAAGTTGATGAGATTAAATTGCAAGAAATTTCTGAATTTGATGGTGACAAAGATCCAGAAACATATCTAGATTGGGAGAGGCGCATGGAGAGAGTTTTCAAACATAAAGGTGTGAGTGATCAAAAACGATTCTCCTATGTTATTCTTAAACTTTATAAACATACATCTTTGTGGTATGAAAATATGCAAGCATGTACAATTAGGGATGATAAAGAACGTATTGCCTCATGGATGGATTTAAAGGCTAAATTCCGAAATAAACACGTTCCTAGACATTACAAGCAAGATTTGTTTCTCAAGTTTAATTTTTTACAACAAAACCACTCTAATGTTGAGGAATACATCACTGAATTTGAAAAACTTCCAATTTGCGTGATGATGATACTCAAAAGACTTCCAATTTGTTGTTGGATTGAACAAAGAAATTCGCACAAATTAGTACTTCAACCATATGAAAATTTTGATGATGCTTGTAATTTGGCGTTCAAAATTGAGAAGCAATCTATTGAGAATAAGGTGCGTGGTTCTAGGACTTTTGGCTCTTCTTCTTCTTATTCTAATGGCTCTACTTTCAAGGATGATGGTTCTAGGTCATTAGAGGGGCAATTTTGGAGTATATCATAGGAGAAACAAGAAGCAATGAAGGCAAAAGGCACTAGTACAAAAATCGACTTTTGCTGCGGTTTTTTTAGGGGTATTTGCTGCGGTTTTTAACCGCAGCACTTGGAGCAGCAGCAATAAACTAGGTTATTATTTGCTGCGGTTCAACCGCAGCAAAAAAATGGACTTTTTGCTGCGGTTGTAGTCAAAACCGCAGCAAAAAAAGGGCAAAAATTGGTGGGAAATCCCACTATTTGCTGCGGTTTTACAAAGAACCGCAGCAAATAGTGGGATTTCCCACCAAAAAAAAGGTTTATTTGCTGCGGTTTTCTAGAAAACCGCAGCAAATAACCACCCAAAAAAAAAAAAAAATTTTTTTTTTTTTTTGCTTTTTAATGCTAAATTGTAGCCAGAATGTTTGTATATGTACAATAGTTGTAATAACAACATTACAGCAGCATTAGAATAATAACATCAATCTCAAATACAATTATACTACAAAAAACACTTCTCATTAGAATACAGCAGCATTAGAATAATAACATCAATCTCATTAGAATAATATACCCCATGAAAGTCTCACATTCCGGCCACCCAATTGTGCACCATTTAATGCCTTCAATGCCTCCTCAGCACTACTTCTGTAGAATCATTAAGAACAAAAGGTTGAGATTCAATTCAAAAATATAGCTAAGACTACTACTAGCGCTTACAATTTAGCAAAAGTTAACTTTGAAGTTGTAGGGCAGGGGTTGTGATGGACGGATGGGGTGTCAAGGTAAATCTTACACACTTCCAGATAATATATAGAAAGAATACCAGATGTTGGGTTTATCTCACAAAATATAGATCAGAAGAGGAATTCAGACCTGCTGGTAAATTGAACAAAGCCACATTGCTTTCCCAGGGGAATCTTTACATGGACCAATTCTCCATAAGGACTGAATGTTTGCTTCAAGTGCTAATATTATGGGCTTGGGCTTAGTATCCTCCAACACAGAACCATAAGGACTGAAGGTGGACGCCTCTAGGTTTATTTTGTTTTTGGCTTAATTTGGCAGGCTATACAGTTCCATAAACAAGAATCAAAGAAGATAGCTAGCTAGTTTGCGGTTATAGGACATCAAGTGAATGAAGCTAAGTCTACAATTGTAGCTAGTACTCTAGTAGCATCTGAGTTCCCCTTGCTTTAGAATTGTATGTTATAATGGTTAATTAAGCTAATTTGTTTATGTTTTGGGTGTTGAACCTCTAGGTTTATTTTGTACTCCATCTTCATTTGTATCTTCAGTTTTTAGAGTGTTTTTTTTCCCTCAAGTGTATCATTGGATTGTCACCTTCAATGTCCTTCCCAAATTGCATTGAGATTATTTCATATTGTTAGGGCAAATTATATATGCACCTAGGAACATTGGTTGCTCCCTAGTGATTTCAACTAAATGTCAATACAATAGCGTATGTCACTCGTGTATATACTACCTACTTACGAATTATGTGCAACGAACATTGAATATTTGTGAGATCTAATAGAAATTCAAGTGTTGCACATAATGAAATTATCAAAAATTCTAAACAATAATACCAAATTCACATGCCAAATTTCCATTACTCAAGTGTCACTGGTCATGACTTATTAGTACATGGGCAAAATTACTATGTAGTTGAAGTACTTAAACAGTTGGATGGTGTTGGTTTTTAGTGTGCTACATTCTTGAATAACCCTTTTCTCAATAAAAGATACATATGCATATATTTCATGCAATTATTGGATCAGAAGGTTTATTAGTGCGGGACACAAACACTGTGACATTTTCCTACTAGTAATCCAACTTTTTCGACTAGTAGCAACACAGAACAGGATTCTTGGATGGTGATTGAAGCCTCTTTGGAACCCCATAAGCTCTTTGGAACATGATTCATTGTTTTGTTAGCAAAAATAAGACATTGAGACATCAACAATGACAACCCACTCACTGACACACTCACACTACGTCAAAACCACCAACAGAACCATTCGAAAACCCCAAAACACAAACATTCTAAAAAAACCCCCAACACAAATCCAAAAACCCAATAACAAAAGTCGGAAAATACAATAAACAAAAACCCTAAATCGAAAAAAAAAACAAAAGTCGAATCAACAAAAAAATCGAAAACCAATAACATTTTAAGAAGAAACAGACAACAACACGAAAAAAAAAAAACATAAATCAAATAAATGAAACAATAAAAAGCCAAATAAAACCTTAAAAACCAACCATATGGCGAAATCACCAACAATTTGTCACCTGTCTCTTGACCTTCGAATGAGAGATCTTCGATCTTCAAACAAATCAGAAAAAAACAAAAAAAATAAACCATAAAAAAAAAACTAATTTAAAACTGCAAAAAACAAACCCAAAAAGAGAAATTTTACCTCTTATGTGAGAATGAGAAAGAGGCGAGAATGAGAATGAGAGAGGAAAGAGGCGAGAATGAGAGAAGAAAGAGGCGAGAATGAGAATGAGAGGGAAAGATGCGAGAATGAGAGGAGTGAAAGATGCGAGAATGAGAGGAGTTAGGGTTAGAGAGAAAAAAAAAGGGAGAAAGATCAGAAAGAAGGGGAGGTGGAAAAATGAGGGAGTAGCTTTATATAGGTGCTAATATTATGGGCTTGGGCTTAGGGTTATTTTAGCCGGTTTTGGGGTTGGATTATTTGCTGCGGTTCAACCGCAGCAAATAACATAAGAAAACCGCAGCAAATAACTATTACTATTAAAAAATATATATATATATACTATTTGCTGCGGTTCTTTAAAAATCCCAAAGAACCGCAGCAAATGTGGCGCAGCAAAATCCAATTTTTGTACTAGTGAGGGGGAAAGACGGAGCAAGAGGCGCAACTTTCTTCTTCAAAAACGATTTGCTTCAAGTGTAAGGGAGTTAAGCACGTGGCGAAATTTTGTCCAAATAGAGACATGACCACGAAATTAGAGGTTTTGGAGGCACACAATTCGAAACCAATACCTAGTGATGAGAATTCCATGGAGATCATTGAAGATGTTACTAATTCGGATTTTTAGAATTCACAACTAGTTTGTCAAGCTGAGGAAGACCATCATACTTTAATTATTCAAAGATCTATGCTTTCTACAACACTTGATGAAACTAAGTATGTTTAAAGATCAAACCTTTTTTATTCAAAGTGTTCAATTAATGGTATGGTTATTTCTTTCGTCACTGATAGTGAATTATGTATTAATGCCTATGCTTTAGCTTTGGTGGATTCATTGAAATTGCCTACTCAAAAGCATATGAATTCTTATAAACTAATGGTTGAATGATGACAATGGACAACAAGCTTTACTCAAACTTAAAGTTGGAGATTAGTTGGGTGAATTATGGTGTGATGTTGTTCCTATGACTACTTGTTCTTTATTACTTGGTCGTCGTTCGCAAAGTGATAAACAGGTGATTCATAATGGTAAAACTAATGAGTATTATGTGCTTCATGGTTCTAAGAGATTTGTACTCAAGCCTTTACCTCCTAAACAATGTCGACGTGAAGATACTACCACTTCTCCTTCTATACATGTTTGATTTAGTTCATGTCATCAAGAGCTCTTGGACTCTACGCAAAATAAGAAGGAAAGGCGTGAGAAAGTACTCCAAATTCGTTAAGGATCTAAGCTAAGAGATGGAAATTATGTATGGTCAAGTCTCAGTGCACAAAAGGTTCACTTGGATCATAAACATAACGAGCCAGTTGATGAAGGACAATTAAAAATTGAAAAGAAGATAGATTATGAAACTTTCAAGGTTCTACTCAACAATGGTGTTTGTGCTACTTTGACATCTGTAGACTTGGTTCCTTGCTTGGAGCCTGAAACTTGAGACAAGTTTCTTTTCAATAGGGGGAGGATGATGTGAATATAAGACTGCCATTCACATCTAGGTTATTGGTGGTTTTGCCTATGGGTTTTTACCCACTGCATGTTCTAGGGTTTTCCTCATTTCAAGCATTTTTCATTTTAGTTTCACTTTTGAGTCTTCATTTCTTGTCGATCATCATTTTCATATAATAATGCATGGAGGTTCATTTCTTGAAGGTTTCTTGATTTAAAGATTAAATCTTGAAAGGGTTCTTGAAGATTATTCCCATTTCTTGAAGACTACGCAAATAGAGAAGCTATGGAATGGCGAGATTTTTGACGATCTTCTTTAGATTTGGGTGACATTGAATTTTCGTTATTTTAGTTGTATTTTATGATGATTATCTTGTTTAAAAGTTTGTTAGATAGTATGTTAGGATTAAATCTTAGTTTATTAGGATTTTTAGGCAAGTTGTTAGGATAAAGATCTAGTTGTGCAAGTGCATAAACTTAGATGAGGTGGTGCACAAGTGGGGTGGTCGGATTTCTTCGCTACTTTCCTAATGTTTATCTTCTTAGTTTTTCTATATCTTGTGGGATTTATTTGACTATGAGTTGGAGGATTTTTTCCAAACTTAGTCCTATAAATACCTTTTAGTTTTCATTGTTTAGTCATAGATGTTTAGAATAAAAATTGTTTTCATTGAATTTCGATTCTGTTGATTGGATTGATAAACTTTTCGTAATTGTTACTACACTTGCTTTAGTTTGTGATTTCCATAGCATAATCCTAGGTCTTCTGAAACCTTTTGTGGGTGAATCAAGTCCATATCCCTCTAAAATATATAGAAATTCGTGAGTTTGAGAGTTTCTTCACAAAAGTTCCAAAATTTCTTTGTTGAACTTTAAAATACAATCCATCAACCTGTGAATTTTATTGCTTACCCATTAAAATTCACATCATATAATATGATTGCTCTAGTATGGGATTTTTCATTGCATTATTAAGATTAATAGTTACTTTATCATCCCCTATATAGAAAGAGTTAGACTTCCATTTTTAACATCAATAACAACACCTACAGTATGTAAGAAAGGTATACCAACTATGATAGGAATATGAGGATCTTCATTAATATCTAAAGCTACAAAATCAACAGGGATGAAAAACTTTCCAACCCTAATGGGCACATCTTCCAAAATACCCTTAAGATACTTCACAGTCCTTGTAATACCCCATATTTTCACGTATTTTAAGAAAAAAATTTTGTATTTTATTCGTATAATTTTAATATTTTTATTTAAAAAAATTTTGTTCACTAGGAATATTAAATAAAAGAAATTAATAAAAATAAAATAAATAATAAATAAGTTCTACTCAAAAATAATTATTTGTGTTCATAGATAAAATTTTATGTTTTAAAAATATTTTAAAAAGCTTCTAAAAATAGAATTTTCAAGGTTTTCCTAATTTATTTTGAGGAAGGGCCTAAAGGTAATTTCCACTTGTTAGGATAAGTATGGGCTTTTCCAAATCATACTTTGGGGCCTATAAACACCATTTAAAACCCAAATTTTCACGTTTTCATGCCCATAAGTTGTCATTTGGATTCCAAAAATTTACAGAAAAAAAAAAAAAACTGGAGTTTGTGTTTTCGGAAAAAGGAGAAAAAAATGTTTTTTTGTTCTTGGGATCCGAGCCTCGCCGGACCCCACCTGCGCCTAGCCGGAGCCGCTGCCCTCACCACCGCCGGCCACCACGCGCCGGTCACCCCTCCCCTTTTCCGGTACTTTCGAACTTTAAAAAAAAAATTCTCCTTCTTTCTTTTTAATTCAATCTTGCAAATTCATGTTCATATTTATGTTTAATCATGCTTTTATGAGCTTTAATCATGTTTAGTAAAGTAATGAATTGTTATAAGGCATGAATTAAATTGTTGTTCATGAAATTTTAGATTAGGGTTTATAAACTATGAAAATTTTGATTTTTATGAGTTTTTATGACTTAAACTTCAATATTATGACATGAATTATTGTTGTGTGAATTTATGATGATTTTATGAAGTTTAGATTGGTTTTTAAAGGCTTTGAAAGTAAAATAAATTGTTGTCCAAAATTTATAATCATTAAATTCAATTGAATAAATATTATGATCATGTTTTGGCTTATGAAAAATTATTCTAAAGCATAGGTTGGTTTCATAATTGTTGTTTCTATAGGAACACTGCAAGAGGGGGGGTGAATTGCTGTGTGGAACTTGTATGCGGAATTTAAACAAATTTAAACGAATTAAAGAGTACGAGTGATATATTTATGAGAAAAACTTCCTTGGCCCTAAGGAAGAAAACTCCACTTCTATTATAGGCCTGTAACAGCTATTACAACCTAAATTCTCTAATTTCCATCGTCAGTTCCTGTAGGAACTTGATTCTCAATTCTCACTCTTTATCTCTCGCTTCTCTTTCTCTTTTTCTCCACTCTTCTCTAGTTCTCACACTTCTCTTTTTCTCACTAATTACAACTCAATTCTGACTCTAATACATTGAAAAGACCTTTTAAACTGGACTGGAACAACAACATCAAAACATGTACTCGTTAAATACTCAATGTGTTCTCTGATGTTCTTCTTCACTTCTTCTTCTGAATTTCTTGGAGTATTTATAGAATGGTTCTGGCTTGTAATCTTCAGTCTTCAACCACGTTCTTTGCTCATCCACAACTCCATGATTTCTTCCACTATCCCAAGTATGTAGACCAGGAGAATAGGCCTTTTGACTTGACTAATTTAACTGTTTTATTCTTGCCCATGAACCCATGACTTTATTCCTACAATCTAGGACGCTTAACAACTTTTCTTGACTTGTTAAAAACCCTAGATGCCGTTTTTATTCTTCAGCAAAATCAGCCCAATAAATTAACCTAGACCACTTTGTACGATAGATTCGTAACTTGCTTTTAGGTTTGATGTTCCAATCTGATTTGAGTCTCCAATGTAATTACTAAGTTCCTAGAAGATTATGCTTATAATCTTCTTGGAAATTCTCTTCTCTTTACCAAGACACTTCATGTGGATGTCTTGACTTTGTTCGCCTGTTCCTGTAGGAACAGATCTATTCTCGCAGCTTGTTCCTACATAACTGTGTTACTAAGGAACTTCTTTTCTTTCTTCTGTGTTCCTTTGCAATATTCTGCCTAGGAACTTCTCCATGAACTTGGTTGTTTAGCTTGTTACGTTCCTTCAATATTGCTCCAAGTTCCTTACACTTTGAACCTGTGAAATCTCATAGGAACTCAAAGTATATATTAGTTAAGCTTGTTTGTGTTAGTCATCATCAAAACTTTACTCTCAATTCATGAGTCAACAATAATTATGTTAGCTTATTATTAAATAGTTTTATCATGAAATTTTGATGTTTTTATGAGTTTTTAAAGACTTTAAAGTTAATAAATAAATCTGAAATTTTTATAAAAACAAGTTAAAGTAAGTTTGAAGTGTTCATATTATGCTAGTATGATAACATATGAATTCTATGATGTTACATATAACTTTTAGTATGTTTTATGAAATTTAAAAGTGATTCTAAGCATGTTTAACATGTTGTCCTGAATTTTTAAACTGAATAATTAGGCTTTTAAAGTATGTAATTAGCATAAATTGATCATATAAATTAAGTAATACATTGTATGATTGATTTATGTTGTTTTTGAACCTTTTCAATGAGTTTTGGTAATTTTATATTACTGTCCGCTTTTTCAAAGTGGCATAAAATTTATATTAAGGCTTTACAAAGCATAAATAAGTCCTGAAAACCAAGTAGTCATACAATAGAAAAGTAAAGTGTAATAGGAAATTGAATAGAGACCATATAAGAAATGTTTTGGACAAGTTTCCAATATAGAAGTTAATTTATAGTTGTTGTAGAACTTAGTCAACAAGGTTCTAATTTTGTTTCGGTTTTTCCTTATGTAGGAGACTTTGAACTAGTCCACTTCTAGAAGTTGTGGCGGAGCACCGTCACTCTACAAAGTACGTAAGTACTAAATAAAAACACAGGAACTAGAATTCATGCATGGATGATCCTTGATTGTATGAAATATTGTTATTGTAACACCCTGGAATTTCCTAACTTCTTACTTTTCCGGAAAACATATTATAATTATTAAGGACTATATCTATTAAAACTTCTTAATATGGAAACACCAAATTATTAACGCCACGGTGATAACGACTAAGGCATTTATCAAAGTACTACAGCGGAAGTCTTAAAACCAAAACAATTTAAAACTAAACTTCAAAACAATCTAAAAATTAAAATAGACTTTAAACTTATTACACGTCAGAACCATATTAATGGCCCTTAAAAACCAAAACTAAAAGGCTTTAGAAATAAAACAACATCCAAAATAAATATTAGCCATCCCTAAGCAATAAAACAAAGTAAAGCTACAAAACACACAGCAAGCGCTCTCACTCCAGCCCATCATGAAACGACTTATGCCCACTTATACCTGCAGCTTTTCTTTTACTAGACAACTACTCATCACAAGTGGGTCATTGTAGGGCTAATTCCCAAACAAATCCATGAACACAAACAAACAGTCAGTAAAGATGAGTATATAACTACTAAAGACTATGCAACAAACAATAACAAATAAAACATGCACTCAACTTACATTTGACCACCTTTTACCTGTACATGGACTCAACTAAATTAATTATTATATTTAAACTTATGGATCCTGCATCGAATGGGTTTCCTCCTTAAAATCATCGCCCTATTGGGCACCAACTTGGGAGCAACTCCAAGAAGGTATTACTATGTCACATAAAGTGGCGGATATCAAGCGCATTAAAAATATAAAATAGTACAACGTCTTGTACTCCAATTAAACTTCATAGATCACTGTTCCATACGACTCGCCCCATTGTTCATACTCAAGGTATATATGTTCCAAGAGTTTTGATGCAAGCCCTCTTACACTTTACGTGATTAACCGGTTTAGAAACGTTATAACTAACATACAACATCACATAAAGACATGCATCAAATCAAGCAAGCCAAATTTATTATTTTCAATTTAAGGTGATTCAAAATTAATCTCATGTGTGTCCTTTAATTAAACTGAACTTCCTTTACCACACATCAACTATGAGTGGCTAATTACTTACTTTCTCCTTGACCACACAATAAACTGTGAGTGGCATCATGTCTAAAAATAATTGCTCATAACTTCTTTTAATCGTGTGAATAAAAATTCACAACTAACTTTCTTGTTGATTAAGTAACTAACCAACTTAAAACTAACTTCCTTTCTTGATAATGAACTATTGGCAGAATTAATCTGATCATAACATTCCAATCCATACTTATAAGTATTCACATTACTATTTCACATGGAATGTCAATATGCTACAAAAATCATACTTCTAATAAACTTGTCATGCACATATATTCATGATTCAACAAGCATAACAATATTTCGTACAATCAAGGATCATCCATGCATGAATTCTAGTTCCTGTAGTTGTCTTTAGTAAGTACTTACATACCTTGTAAAGTAATGGTGCTCCGCCACAACTTCTAGAAGTGGACTAGTTCAAAGTCTCCAACATAAGGAAAAACCGAAACTAAATTAAAACCTTGTTGACTATGTTCTACAACAACTATAAACTAACTTCTATATTGGAAACTTATCCAAAACATTCCTTATATGGTCTCTATTCAATTCCATACTACACTTTACTTTTCTATTGTATGACTACTTGGTTTTCGGGACTTATTTATGCTATATAAAACCTTAATATAAATTTTATGCCACTTTGAAAAAGCGGACAGCAATATAAAATTACCAAAACTCATTGAAAAAGTTCAGAAACAACATAAATCAATCATACAATGTATTACTTAATTTATAGGAAAAATTCATACAAATAATCCCAACTATGGGCGTTCACCTAATAAAAGACCAAACTTTGATTAATCCAAAAATAGACCCAACTTTCATGCCCATTTTCCAATTTTAGACCCCCTTAAATTTTAACTTGTAAAATCAAGTAAATCTTGCTAATTATCTGGTTTTTCCTTAAGCAGGAACACCCGAAACCACCACCACAACCATCTCTTCCACCCGAAACCTCCAAATGTTGAGAAAAAACCGGATAATTAACAAGATCTACTTGATTTTATAGGTTAAAATTTAGGATGGTCCAAAATTGGAAAATGAGCATGAAAATTGGGTTCATTTTTGGATTAATTAAAGTTCGGTTTTTTATTAGGTGAACGTCCATAGTTGGGATTATATTTATGAATTTTTCCTAATTTATATGATCGATTTATGCTAATTACATACTTTAAAAGCCTAATTATTCGGTTTATAAATTCAGGACAACATGTTAAACATGCTTAGAATCACTTTTAAATTTCATAAAACATACTAAAAGTTATATGTAACATCATAGAATTCATATGTTATCATACTAGCATAATATGAACACTTCAAACTTACTTTAACTTGTTTTTATAAAAATTTCAGATTTTATTTATTAACTTTAAAGTCTTTAAAAACTCAATAAAACATCAAAATTTCATGATAAAACTATTCTATAATCAACTAACATAATTATGAAACCAACCTATGCTTTAGAATAATTTTTCATAAGCGAGAACATGATCATAATATTTATTCAATTGAATTTCATGAGTATAAATTTTGGACAACAATTTATTTTATTTTCAAAGCCTTTAAAAATCAATCTAAAATTCATAAAATCATCATAAATTCACACAACAATAATTCATGATCATAATATTGAAGTTTAAGTCATAAAAACTCATAAAAATCAAAACTTTCATAGTTTATAAACCCTAATCTAAAATTTCATGTACAATAATTTACTTCATGCCTTAAAACAATTCATAACTTTACTAAACATGATTAAAGCTCATAAAAGCATGATTAAACATAAATATGAACATGAATTTGCAAGATAGAATTAAAAAGAAAGAAGGAAAAGACCTTTTTTTTAAAGTTCGAAAATACCGGTAAAGGGGAGGGGTGACCAGCGAGTGGTGGCCGGCGGCGGCTCCGACTGGGCGCGGGTGGGGTCCGGCGAGGCTCGGATCCCAAGAACACAAAAATATGTTTTTCTCCTTTTGTCCGAAAACACAAACTGCAGAATTTTTTGTTTCTTTTCGGAAAATCACTCTCCTTTTTTCTCTTTTCTATGTAAATTTTTGGATTCCTAATGACAACTTATGAGCATGAAAACCTAAAAATTTGGGTTTTAAAGGGTATTTATAGGCCCCAAAGTAGGATTTGGAAAAGTCCATACTTATCCAAACAAGTGGAAATTACCTTTAGGCCCTTGCCTCAAAATAAATTAGGAAACCCTTGAAAATTCTTTTTTTAGAAGCCTTTTAAAATATTTTTAAAACATAAAATATTATCTATGAACACAAATAATAATTTTTAATTAAAAATTATCTATTATATATTTTATTATTATTATTAATTTCTTTTATTTAATATTCCTATTGAACATAATTTTTTTCAATAAAAATATTAAAACTATGTGAATAAAATACAAAAATACTTTCTTAAAATACGTGAAAATATGGGGTATTACAGTCTAACCCCCTTAAGAGAATTTTCGTCCCGAAACTTTGTGTAGATTAGTGTATGGAATTTGAATAGAGACTACATTTACTTTAAACTTTCTTACGGAAATATTATGTTGTTGTAGACCTTAGACACTTACTTGACAACTTTTTAGTAGACAAACATAAACTTCTTACTTAAAAGTCGTAGAAACTCATAAAAACTTGCAAAATTGAGGGTAAAAACCCAAATTTTTAGGTTTTCATGCTCATAAGTTGTCATTAGGATTCCAAAAATTTACAGAGAAAAGAGAAAAAAGGAGAGTGATTTTCCGAAAAAAATAAAAATCTGCAGTTTGTGTTTTCGGAAAAAGGAGAAAAAATATTTTTGTGTTCTTGGGATCCGAGCCTCGCCGGACCCCACCTGCGCCCAGCCAAAGCCATCTCGCCCGGCCACCCTTGTCACCGCCGGCCACCACTCGTCGGTCGCTTTTTCCCTTTTTCGTGATTTTCGAACTTTTAAAAAAAAATTCTCCTTCTTTCTTTTTAATTCAATCTTGCAAATTCATGTTCATATTTATGTTTAATCATGCTTTTATGAGCTTTAATCGTGTTTAGTAAAGTTATGAATTGTTTTAAGGCATGAATTAAATTTTTGTTCAAGAAATTTTTGATTAGGGTTTATAAACTATGAAAGTTTTGATTTTTATGAGTTTTTATGACTTAAAATTCAATATTATGGTCATGAATTATTGTTGTGTGAATTTATGATGATTTTATGAAGTTTAGATTGATTTTTAAAGGCTTTGAAAATAAAATAAATTGCTGTCCAAAATTTATTATAATGAAATTCAATTGAATAAATATTATGATTATGTTTTGGCTTATAAAAAATTATTCTAAAGCATAGATTGGTTAGTTTCATAATTATGTTAGTTGATTATAGAAGGGTTTTGCCATGAAATTTTGATGTTTTTATGAGTTTTTCATGACTTTAAAGTTAATAAATAAATTTGAAATTTCTATAAAACAAGTTAAAGTAAGTTTTACGTGCTCATATTATGCTAGTATGATCACATATGAATTCTATGATGTTACATATAATTTTTAGTATGTTTTATAAAGTTTAAAAAAGTGATTCTAAGCATGTTTAACATGCTGTCCATAATTTATAAAGTGAATAATTAGGCTTTTAAAGTATGTAATTAGCATAAATTGATCATATAAATTAACACATTGTATGATTGATTTATGTTGTTTTTGAAGTTTTTCAAGGAGTTTTGGTAATTTTATATTGCTGTCCACTTTTCTAAAGTGGCATAAAATTTATATTAAGGTTTTATAAAGCATAAATAAGTCCCGAAAATCAAGTAGTCATACAATAGAAAAGTAAAGTGTAGTAAGGAATTGAATAGAGACCATATAAGGAATGTTTTGGACAAGTTTCCAATATAGAAGTTAGTTTATAGTTGTTGTAGAACTTAGTCAACAAGGTTTTAATTTAGTTTCGGTTTTCCCTTATGTAGGAGACTTTGAACTAGTCCGCTTCTAGAAGTTGTGGCGGAGCACCGTCACTTTACAAGGTACGTAAGTACTAATGACAAACACAGGAACTAGAATTCATGCATGGATGATCCTTGATTGTATGAAATATTGTTATGCTTGTTGAATCATGAATTTATGCGCATGGCAAGTTTACTAGAAGCATCATTCTTGTAGCATATTGACAGTCCATGTTAAATAGTAATGTGAATTCTTATAAGTATGGATTAGAATGTTATGATCAGATTAATTTTGCCAATAGTTCATTATTCAAGAAAGGAAGTTATTTTGAAGTTGGTTAGTTACTTAATCAACAAGAAAGGTAGTTGTGATTTTTTTATTCACACGATTAAAAGAAGTTATGAGCAATTAGCCACTCACATTTAATGTGTAATTAAGGAAGTTCAGTTTAATTAAAGGACACACATGAGATTAATTTTGAATCACCTTAAATTGAAGATAATTAATTTGGCTTGCTTGATTTGATGCATGCCTTTATGTGACGTTGTATGTAAGTCATAACAATTCTAAACCGGATAATCACGTAAATTGTAAGAGGGCTTGCATCAAAACTCTTGGAACGTATATACCTTGAGTATGAACAATGGGGCGAGTCATATGGAACAGTGATCTATGACTTCTAATTGGAGTACAAGACGTTGTACTCTTTTATATTTTTATGCGCTGGATATCCGTCACGTTATGTGACATAATAATACCTTCTTAGAGTTGCTCCCAAGTTTGTGCCCAATAGGGCGATGATTTGAAGGAGGAAACCCGTTCGATGCAGGATCCATAAGTTTAAATATAATAATTAATTTAGTTGAGTCCATGTACAGGTAAAAGGTGCTCAAAGGTAAGTTGAGTGCATGTTTTATTTCTTATTGTTTGTTGCATAGTCTTTAGTAGTTATGTATTCAGCTTTGCTGACTTTTTGTGTGTGTGCATGGCTTTGTCTTGGACTTGGCCCTACAATGACCCACTTGTGGTGAGTAGTTGTCCAGTAAAAGAAAAGCTACAGGTACAAGTGGGCATAAGTCATTTCATGATGGGCTGGAGTGAGAGCACTTGCTGTGTTTTGTAGCTTTACTTAGTTTTATTGCTTATGAATGACTAACATTTATTTTTGATTTTGTTTTATTTTTAAAGAGTTTTAGTTTTGGTTTTTAAGGGTCATTAATATGGTTCTGAAGAGTAATAAGTTTAAAGTTGATTTTTATTTTGAGATTGTTTTGAAGTTTAGTTTTAAATTGTTTTGGTTTTAAGACTTCCGTTGTAGTACTTTGATAAATGCTTTAGCTGTTATCACGGTGGCAGTAATACTTTGGTTTTTCCATATTTAGAAGTTTTAATAAATATAATCTTTAAGAATTATAATATGTTTTCCGGAAAAATAAGAAGCAAGAAGTTAGGAAATTCCAAGGTGTTACAGTCCTATCAGCCATCTGCAAGGTAATGTTAGTAACTTTCAAAACTCCCTTATCAAGTTTCATGCAAATTGATAAAGGCATAACACTAACACTAGCTCCTAAATCACATAAAGCCTTATCAATAAATAAAGGACCAATGTTACATGTAACTAAAAAGCTGCCTGCATCGATACTATAGGTGTCGCCTCAAAGGGACCTTTAGTGTCGCCTATTGGGCGATGCTAAAACTGGGGATACTATAGGTGTTAGCAATAATGTCTCCTCTAACCCGACACAAAAGGGGTACTTTTAGTGTTGCCTGTTGAATTTAGGCGACATTATAACATATTATGGGGGTATCTTATATGTTCTTTTTGCGTCGCCTCTTGAATTGTGGCGACACTATAACCTGATATGATTGCATCTCATATGTAGTTTTAGCGTCGCCTGTGAAATTGAGGCGTCATTGTAACATAATAAGAGTGCATCTTATATGTAGTTTTAGTGTCGCCTGTGAAATTGAGGCGACACTATAACATCAATTGTCTACATTTTATATCAAGTTTTAGTGTCGCCGGTTAAATTTAGGCGATGCAATAGGTAGTTTTAGCATCGCTTCTAATATCACAAGCGATGCAATAGGTATGTGTTTTAGCATAACCTCAAATATTACAGGCGACACTAAAACTATCATAAAAATGCATAATTTTTTTAAAAAATAGCTAAAATTATTTCTCCGAAATACGATAATTGAATACTCCACTATTAAGATAATCCTCCGACATTTATATTAATTGAAAAATGATACATATTTGAATGTCAATTACAATGCACGGCATATATAAATGCCCGTATTTAAAATAAAAATTACCACATTAAGTTAAAAGTATAGTAAATCAAAATTACTAATATATATATAATTCACCAACAATCCTAATATATTATGCTACTAGCTACAAGCACTAGTCAATGAAATATCTATACCAACTTTCGCGGAGTTGATCAATATTCTCTTATGAGTATGGCTTCAAAGAGAAATGCTACAAAAAAATGTAATAGTAATTAGAAACTTGTAATTTTTAACCATACGAATTTGAACACTATAATTAAATTAAGTTAATTAAGTAATATCCGATTACTTGTAACCAATCATCACTCTTAGTTGTTGTTGACGCAACACTATGTACCTCATACATGTACGCCATAACGTAATAGCCACTCTCATATCCAACGGGTTGTCGAGGACATTATATCACAAGTAATCATAGTAAATAACCAGATCAATATCATAACAAATCACTAATAAATTATTAATACAAGCTTAATGGAGTATATAACATACTTTCACCAGTGCCCAACCAAGACTGATTCGAGCTCTATTGTTCAATTTAAGAGTCCTATATGCCCTGAAATCATCACATTACGATTACCCAACTTCACCAAACAAAAGCATAAAAAACAGGCAGCTTTTCCCTCAAACTTAGACATATTCCACAAAAAATTTGACAACATTTCCCCTAAAGTTGGACATATCCCACAATTTTTTTTAGCAACACTTTACCTAAAATCAAACACGTATCCAATTCCACATCTGTATATTACAGAGTTACAAAACAGAAACATTCCCAAGCAGCTCAAATATGGACCAATTGTACCATAAGTTGTCTCAAGATGTCACCAATCACAACTCACATTGTATTAAATTTCCAACGTATCAAATCACAACATTATATTTAGCATGAACATATATAGTGAATATTTTCATACAAAATATTTGACTGAAAATTAATTAATCAATACTTACATAGACAAAGAGCCTTTAACTTTCACATTCTCTAGTCCACCACCCAATGAGTTGAAAAAAAGGGCTTAACCACTTTGTAGGCAAAGCACAATCAACATCCAATGACGACTAGTTCACAATATAATTCACAAAAAAAAAAAAGTTTGGCATGTCTTGAGTTTTTAACAAATAAAATAAAGTAATTTGAAACAAGATCAAATAAGTTCTAACTAAACTTACTTTTCGTTGAAAGGAGCAAGTATATATTTCTTATTAGATTGTACGGACATTGCATGAGCTAAGTAACTATTCAATTTTTGAGGAGAGGATGTAGCTAATCCGAGCTCTTGTGGACAAAAAAACCCAACCACTTCTTTAAGATTGTTCTCAACAACCTTTCCATGCAAGAACCTAAAGAATTACAACAAAAAAATGAATAAAGATCGTAAAACTTGATATTCAAAGTTAGGGAACCTATCACAACAACACTAAACAAATTTACCTTATCCAAATATGCACACATGATGAGCTTATCCAACCTAATGTAAGAAATTGCTTCAAAGCTTCACCAACGACAAAGGTAGTAAAAGTTGCCTTACAGGGATAATGGAATATTTGCACATGAAACTCGACATCAATAGCGAAATCAAGTGGTCGATTTTTATACAAATTGTAAATCTCCTTGCAGCTTTTGGGTAATGCTAATATTATTGCCTTACTAAGTAAAAAGGGAGGATACTCATCACCATGTACATTCAACTTCTTAGGAGTTTCAACACCTGATCCAAGGTGAACTATTTTTTCAGCCTTATCTTTTTTTTGGTTCGTTTATTGTTCCTCCTTATTTTCTATAATCCTTTGTGTTACCTTTGGTTTGTTGATCTCCTAGTTTAAATCATTAAAAAAATAATAATAATAAGGGAAATCATTTTAGTACAAAAAAAATTATTAAGGAAAATCACATTTAAGATTTAAAAATTATTCAACTTCATTTACTTACCTCTTGGTTAACCTTGGCTTGTCCGGAAGGCCATTGAGCCCAACTACCCACAATACCGTCCCCAAGATACTCATGCCCGAAAAAAGGCACCGGTAGAGGTGTGCTCTTTTCTCCATCAACAACTTCCTTAATACAAACTTTGGCATAGTCTTTCATTTTTGGAACATTATGAATAAGCTCTCCATCTTCACTTTTTAGCAACGTTCCTCTAGCTACTACTCGATATCCAATATTTTCATCAAAGACAATTAGATCACAAGAAATTGGATCCTATAAAATGAAGAATTTTGCAAAAATTGAGATTAAATAAATTAAAATAATGCTCGGAGGAAATATGAAATATGTCAAATTAACATTCATGTATAAAAGATAATTTACCTTTGACCAATTTGACAATTGATCAACATAATTAACAGAATGACAACTGCTTTGGTTAGTAATTGGGGAAGGAGTAGGCCGTGTGGCAACATAACATGATTTGGTACTTGTATACCGCAAGATTTCAAAATCTCAACAGTAACACCTTTCATATCTGCCCTCGTTTGCTCCCTTACTTCTTCTGACAGTAAAAGAGAAAATTCCTGTACCTCTGAAAACGTCATTGTTCCTTCTTGATGAAAGCGCTTCTTCCTTTTAAATACTGATGTGATAGTTGCTTTTCCTCCATATCCCCTTACATGACCTCCATGTTCATGATTTCTAAGTGCTTCTGCTAATATATCATGGTTTCCAATTGATTTGAATTCTCCTGACTCTTGCTTTTGCTTTATTTCATACTATATTGAAATTAAAGAATGCAATATTAGAGATAATACCAAGAGAATATCTTGATATTATTCTCACCATATATCTCTCCTATAATGTCGTCAAGATACTAAATTAATATCAAATCAATTCCTTTGATCATGCTGCCTAACTTATAGTAATTCCTTGATTTTGTATAGTTGTAGTGTATTTCTTATAGTAACGTTTCCTTTTATTCCATATATAGCTAATTACTCTTGTAATATATATATGTATATTGATTCTTGTTGAAATGTAATACAAATACACTTTATTCCTTGATCCTTTCATGGTATCTGAGCAGGAAGATCCATAAAAAAAAAAAAAAATTTTTTTTTTTCTTCTTCCTCCACCCAACATGTCTGGAACAACGATTCCCAATGCTGTTGAGCCCGAACACCCTTTGATTGTTGTTAATCTATCTAACATCATCAAACTCACTAATACCAATTACCTATCTTGGAAGCTACAACTTGAGTCCACCTTGATCGGTTATGGTCTATTCAAATTCTTGGATGGTTCGCATCTCGCACTACCTTCCATGATCACTAAAGACTCTTCTTCAACCCCGAATCTAGCCCACAGTACATGGGTCAGACAAGATAAGCTCTTGTTTGGTGCCTTCATTGGTACATTGGACTCGTCCATTACTCCACTTGTCTCACGAGCTACCACTTCAAAAGAAGCATGGGATATCCTTGCTCACACCTTTGCCCATCATTCTCGTGGTCATGCCAAACTCATTAAAGCCAACCTGAAGGCTATCACCAAGGGCACCCAATCCATCACTGAATACATGAATGCAATCCGCATTTGTGCGGATCAATTGGCAGTTCTTGGTGAGCCATATAAACCCAACGATCTCATTGAACGAGTACTTGAAGGCTTAGAAGATGATAAGTACCAATCAGTTATTGATTCGGTAAATAATAGAGATTCCGTGATAAGTTTTGATGAGTTACATGAGAAACTCCTCATTAGGGAGGTTAACCTTCGAAAGAATACACCTTCCACCCCTTTGCCAATCACGGCTCACGCAACCACCACTCGATTACACTCACAAAATCCACACTCTACAGACTCCTATACCCGAAACTCTTATCATCACAATAAATCTGGTCCAACCCACAAGAAAACAAACTCCAACAACAAACCTCAAGGCTACCAAGGAAAATACCAATGGTGTCATACCTTTGGTCATTCTCTGTACGGATGCACAATTTTTCAAGAAAAATTCCCAAATGCTAAGCCCACCCTACCCCCATCATCCACTTCTCATACTAATCTCATCAACCACCACAAGCACACATGGCTACCACTTCGTCCACTGGATAGCAGTCCCCTTGGCTCTTAGACACCGGAGCATCACACCATGTCACCCGTGACTTATCTAACCTTTCCCTTCATCACCCTTGTGATGGTACCGAAGAAATTTTTATAGGTAATGGGATGGGTGTACCCATTACACATACAGGCTCTATTTCTATCCATACTTCTTCTAAGAATATTTTATTGTCTAATGTTATGTGCTCCTTCCATGACTCGTAATATCATTTCTATTTCTCAATTATGCTCCGAAAATGATTTACTCATTGAATTTTCTTCTGATTCTTTTGTTGTGAAGGATCGACTCACGGGGGCACATCTTATCCGGGGTCCAACTAAAAATGGGATCTATGAATTACCATCTCCTTCAACTATCGTTGCCTTTTCTACTATCAAAGCACCAGCAATAAATTGGCACGACAGACTTGGCCATCCATCATTAGCTATTTTTAAGAAAATTATTTCAGAGTTTCATCTTGATGTTTCTAGTTCACTGTCTTTTAATTGTAATGCTTGTCAATGCAATAAAAGTCACAAACTTCCTTTTAAACAATCCACTTTAATTTCTCATGGTCCCCTTGATATTGTTTATACTGATCTATGGACCGCTCCGGTTCACTCCCTTGATGGCCTCAAATATTATGTGATCTTTGTTGATCATTACACTAAGTATATATGGTTTTATCCTCTTAAAAACAAGTCTGATACTAAAGCCATCTTTATTCGTTTTAAAGCTCTTGTTGAGAAATTTTTTGGGAGAGTAATAAAAATACTATACTCCGATAATGGGGGTGAGTATGAAGCCTTAGCATCACTCTTAACTATTGACGGAGTATCTCATCTTACTACTCCTCCTCATACTCCGGAACATAATGGTTTTGCCGAACGACGTCATAAACACATAGTCGAAACTGGCTTATCTCTCTTAACTCATGCTCAATTACCTCTCCCTTTTTGGTCATATGCCTTCTCTACTGCTTCCTATTTGATAAATAGACTTCCCACACCTACTTTATCAAATAAATCACCTTATCATTGCTTATTTGGATCTTTTCCTAATTATCTCAAATTACGAAGTTTTGGGTGTTTGTGTTATCCTTGGCTTAAGCCTTACACATCTCATAAATTAGACCCAAAATCCAAGCCATGCATATTTATTGGATATTCAAAAACACAAAGTGCATACTATTGTATGGATCCTACCACTAATCGTGTTTACGCATCTAGGCATGTTCGGTTTGTTGAAACTGAATTTCCTTATCCATTACTCATCAAAGAAGAAATGTCAAGCTCAATTCCCCATCCTGATTCTTGGTGTGCTATTACTTTACCCATTTTGCAAAACCCAATTCATAGGCCCACATATGAACATCTAGATTCTCCAGGCCCATTTATTTCTAACCCAAACACTCCTTCTCCTTCTCCCATTCATGATCAGCCTAACCAAGTACCACCAACTACTACCTCTTCCCATACGGCCCACACATCATCTCCTTCCTCTCAAGCCCACTCACCAATTTCTCCACCTCCCTTGGATACGGTCCAAACAAACCAACCTATCTCTCAACCTCAAACAACAACCCATGATCCATTAATTATTAATCAAAATGATCCTATCACACTACAAAATCCTATCCCTGGTATTATCACTAGATCAAAAAACAATATAGTAAAACCAAACCCCAAATATGCTAATATCACCACTACATCTTCTAAACCAGTAACACCTTCAACTGTAAAACAAGCCTTAAAAGACCCTCTTTGGAGGAAAGCTATGGAGGAAGAGCTTACTTCCTTACACAAACTTGGTACTTGGGATTTAACACCATCTACTGATGTTCGTAACATTGTAAAGTGCAAATGGGTTTTTCGTATCAAATACAACAAAGATGGGTCAATTGAGCGTTATAAAGCTCGTTTGGTAGCAAAGGGTTTTCAACAACGTCCGGGTATTGATTATTCAGAGACATTCAGTCCAGTTGTTAAACCAGCTACCATCCGCACTCTTTTATGCCTAGCGGTCACTCAAAATTGGCATATTCGCCAACTTGATATTAACAATGCCTTTTTGCAGGGAACATTACATGAGGAGGTCTATATGTCCCAACCTCCGGGTTTTATTGATGCAAAATATCCTACTCATGTATGCAAGTTAAAGAAGGCCATTTATGGTCTAACACAAGCACCACGAGCATGGTACACCGAGCTCACAACTTATTTAATAGGGAAAGGCTTTAAACGATGTGTCTCTGACACATCCCTTTTTATTCTTCATCATTCTACTACACCTATTTATCTTATTGTGTATGTAGACGACATCATTGTTACAAGCCCAAATGTTGCATTTCTTGATCAGTTTATTACACAACGTGCAAGCAGATATTCTTTGAAGGATTTGGGTGTACTCTCTTACTTTCTTGGAGTAGAAGTTATGCCTAGCCCTCAAGGTTTATTTCTTAATCAAAAAAAATACATTATTGATCTTTTGGAACGCATGGGTATGCTTGAAACAAAGCCAGCAACTACACCTTTAGTTGTCACACAACAACTAAAGCTTAATTCGGGTGTCCCTTTAGAGGTATCGAAAGATTTTCGAGCTGCAGTTGGAAGTCTTCAATACTTAACTCTCACTAGACCGGATGTTGCTTATGCGGTCAATAAACTCTCACAATTTATGCATTGTCCTACCTCTGATCATTGGGCAGCACTAAAGAGGCTAATGCGGTATCTAAGTGGTACTCTTGATAGGGGTGTCAACATTTATCGAAACTCTCCAATGACCCTTCATGCCTTCTCCGATGCGGATTGGGCAGGTGATCGGGATGACTACCACTCCACCATGGGTCATGTTATTTTTCTCGGTAAAACTCCTATAACTTGGTGCTCAAAGAAGCAAAAATCATTAGCACGCTCGTCGACGAAAGCAGAGTATAGGTCTGTGGCTTCTACTACTGCTGAACTTATGTGGACTCAAAATCTTTTAACAGAACTGGTGTTCATTTGTCTCATTCTCCTGTCATTTATTGTGATAATCTTAGTGCTACACATCTTAGTGGTAATCCGGTTTTTCACTCAAAAATGAAACATTTACAATTTCATTCGTGAGCAAGTCCAGAAAGGAGCTTTACGGGTTGATCATGTCTCCACCGGTGATCAGCTTGCTGACTTCCTCACAAAGCCATTGTCAAGACCTCGATTAGATACACTCTTAACCAAGATCGGACTTTCCGAACCGACGTCCGCCTTGCGGGGGCATATTAGAGATAATACCAAGAGAATATATTGATATTATTCTCACCATATATCTCTCCTATAATGTCGTCAAGATACTAAATTAATATCAAATCAATTCCTTTGATCATGCTGCCTAACTTATAGCAATTCCTTGATTTTGTATAGCTGTAGTGTATTTCTTATAGTAACGTTTCCTTTTATTCCATATATAGCTAATTACTCTTGTAATATATATATGTATATTGATTCTTCTTGAAATGTAATACAAATACACTTTATTCCTTGATCCTTTCATATATGCAATGAGTTTTTTGGAATTAACTACTTCAAATCATACTATATTGAAATTAATATATTGAATACTATATTGAATACTTTTGAATAGTATAATGAAATTAATGTATCATGGCTTCCAATTGATTTGAATTCTCTCAACTTTTGCTTTATTCTCTTTACTCTTGCTTGTGCTTTATTTCATACTAGATTGAAATTAACTAATGCAATGATTTAATTTTAACCATACAGTTGTCATACAAAATCTGAATGAAGTAGTGTACTTACGATTCTTTCAACCATCTTTCTAGTCTTTTCATTCTAGATCACTCCACTTTTATTCTTTCTTCCATCTATCCACTTTTCATAACGTGGTCTTGAAATCACCATCGCAGCTTCAGAGTCAACATCAAATGCAGGAGCACCGGACAAAGCTACTTTTGTTAATACTTCTTTGATAAGTTTCTCTTCTCTTTTTCGATAAGCACCAGGTCCCATATGATGTGGATGCTCATTTTTTGTTTGGTTTTGGCGATTTCTTTCACTTAGTTCCTTCAATAAAAAAAATGGTACTAGTTAAAGGAAGATCATTTCAGGTTTCCTGAATGCTATTGGTTGTATTTTCTAATCAAAACTTATCAAACAATATCATCATATAAAAATGTGGATATCCTCATCTTGATTACCTTAAATTTCTTAGAAGTACGAATCTCCTTACATTGTTCCCAATCAGTCTTTGTGATTCCTGGCCAGATTTTCCATGGTGGATCTTTCTCTTCATCTTTCTCATTTGTAGATATATACAAATGGGTTAATTTGGATTTGAAATTTTTCCACTTTTGATTACAATCACTTAAGACATTTGTCCTTTTATCTTCATCACACAAAAACAAATTCTGCCATTATATAAAAACAGCAGCAATTAATATCACATCGTGCTTAAAATATACCTAGGATACATCAAATATTTCTTACCTTCACTGAAGTCCACATCTTTTCCTTTGTGTCATCCTCAACATTCTTCCATTCATCTATAGTAATCTTCACTTTAGCAGGAGTAAACGATCCCACATAAGTAATGTATTTGTTTTTTAATTTTCCAGTAGCACGTCCTTGACTATCCCATTCAAGTTGATATGGTCCATAATCATCTTCTTTAATATACTTGGTTGTTGTTAATCCTCTCCTATTGTCATTCTTTCTCTTTTTATTGTATTGGATTTTGATCCAATGACACAGAACAACCTTCATTAGAAGCTGCCATACTAATTACACAACCTGCCATGAAAGAGCAAGCCTCATTTAAATTAATTATATGTAAATTACAACAATTTTTTTGTGAAATGAAAACATGAATGTATATATTGAAAGTAAATAATATTAAGCATAATAGAAAAATCATCCACAAGAGCAATTTGCTAAACATTAAAGAAGTACCTACTTAATTAGTTCTATTTTGGCTTTCCAACCCAAACACCCTCATTATGATCATCACGCAAATAATGGTCACTCAAGTCGTCAACATTCGGTGGTGTATTCTGATACAAGGAAAAACTAGGGATCTTATCTTCTTTGCCATATTCTTCTTCATTAGGCACCAGGTCAGCTACTGCAACACCATGTTTTTTCCCTTGTATAACCACTGACGGAATCTTTCATGTAGAATACTTGCTTTGCTTGAGAAGCCATTATTAAAGGCTCATCATGATGACCCTTTTTATCAGAGTCAACCAATGTGTACCCTTGCTCATGCATCATTCTTTACACCTTTGCATATGTCCACCCAATTACGTTCGAACACTGACACCTTGAATTGAATGAAATCGAGTTCAAAAATGTTTTTAATAACACCATAATATAACGTCTTCACATGTCGTGGATTATTATCCTTGGCATTTGCAAAATGCAATCCGAAGCTACTAAAGTAACGCCACTATTTTGCATGGTACTCTTGTCATCCCTTTTTTTGGTGTAGTAACAATATCCATTCATATCATACCCCTCATAAGAGACAACATTGACATCTGGTCCAATAGCTAACCATTGAACAATATCATTTGCACTAGTACTTGCTTCTTGACACTCACTTTTCACCTTATCCTGGAACCACTTAATGAAGGAGCGGTTATGTTTATCTGTAAGTAATTTTTCCCCTTTCCTGTATTTTGTTTCCGAACATGTTTCATATGTTCTTTCAAGTAAGGATGTACGTCAACACTTTGCTGCAAGATGTAGAGGTATGCTTCTTCGAGTTTTTCATGGCTAAGAGTAACAACTCGACGACCTATAATGCCTCTACCTTCAATTCTATCCTCATTGTGGCATGGTGTAGGAAGTCCAACCTTTTCAAGCTCGGCTAAATGATCAATGCAATATCCAAGAACCTCTTCACTCAAATAACCCTCAATCATAGTCAGCATCTCCAACACCAGCTTCAACATCAAACCAATTCACATAGAATCACACCACGCCATAAAACTTACATTCCAACTACTCCAAATATCACAAGCTTTTCTTTTTCAACATCTTTTCAATTCTCTTTTTTTTTTCTTTTTTTTCATTTTCCATTTCATTTGTTTTTTCAACTTTCAAGATTTTTTCAATTTAGGCTCACGACTCTTAATGCCATGTTAAAGACAAAATCATCACACATACATATCTACACCAATAAAAGATATATAACATTTTAATTCTTCATTAAAACTAGCCTAGACATTGGTCTGCAGAGCCTTAATGTGAGACCTATTATTAAACTTTTAACAACAACCATTCACAATTTCCCAATCCTCCAAAATCTCCAACAAATGCAAAACAACTCCTCAACTCCCCCAAGCCAAGCTAGGGCATATATCAAATGATTAGAATAAGGCCAAATAGGGTTGTAATGTGGCTAAAATGCAAATGAAGTGTAAAAAGCTCAAAATAAGGACCAAGGGAAAAATTTGTGAAGGAATGCGTAAAATCTGAAAGCTCCTAAAAGAAAAGAATGCCTTTTATCATTTGCAGCATGTAACATACCAAAGCCAAGCTACTAGAGTCAAATGCCAAAACAAGGATCATACATGCACCAGGAACTAAGCACACATGAAAAGAAATAAGCATAAAAATAATGTACGTGGCTTAAATCCTCCCATTAACACAGTTCAAGCCTCTACTCTATACATGGCTATAATGGCAAGATTAGAAACCCTTTCAAGCTAAGTCAAGTTCAAGTCCAAGTTGGCAATTCCCAAAACATAACTCATCACATGCCCAAGTCAATCAAACACTTTAAAAAAAAAATGCGGGGCACAGGGAAATCACCATTCACAAAGTTTCATCAAACCATTCAATCAATCAATCAACTAAAGCTAACTACCCAAAGCAAATGAAAAACTAAACTATGAAAGCAGTACATTTTTTTGGTCATATGTAAACTCCTACTTCTAACAAGTAGTACAAACCATATGGCTATCCTAAGAAAGCAATAAAAACTAAACTAATAAAGCAATAAAATTATCTCCCCCAAGCCGGACTCAGCAATGTCCTCATGCTGAAGGAAGTAAGGTAAGAGAGACGAGAGATGGTGGAAGGGTTTAGGGAGTCATGGGGGTGTAATACATATATGATGTATATGGGTGAGAGGATGAAGTTTTCCAAGGATAAGAAAGTGGTAGATGATAATGCATATAGCATATACGGATTGAAATTTGACAACCTCTCACTATTTCGACCATATCTCAGAGAATATAATTTAGATTAACATGTTTCTTATTGCATTGGAAAGAAGACACAAAGATCTCTCTAACGGTAGGTCGTACGCCTCGTGGAACGTCCTGAACAAAAAGTTATGGCCGTTTAAAATTGACCCTTTGAATTTACCGCGAACAGTCTATTCGCCCGGGTCGAAGGACCGACGCCCGGAGGTGGGTTGCTTCCCGGGCATACAGCTCTTTTTTCCAAATTTCCAAAAAAATTCTAAGTGTTCAGTTTTGGGTTGCGCGCCAGGGACGATTGCCAAACGCCCGGAGGGCGTCGTTCCGCCTGGACCCCTGTTTTTTTCCAACTTTTTGAAAAATTTGCTAAGTGTCCCAAAATGGGTTGCACGCCCGGACCCTCAGCCAACCGCCCGAAGGGCGGCTGTTCGCCCGGACCCACCCGGGCATACGGCTCCTTCGTGTTTTCTTCCTTTTCGCATTAATTTTCACCTATAAACACACAAAAAACACTTGAAAGACATTGTTAGTCCCTCACTCTCCTCACCAAAGCTAAGAAAAGAGCTAAAGACCCTACTAAACTCTGAAAACAAAAATAAAAAAGCTACTAAAAACTAAACTAACTACGGGTTGCCTCTCGCAAAGCGCTTCTTTAAGGTCATTAGCTTGACCATATTACCTCATAGCTCATGGAGGATCGAAGAGTGAATGCGAACCGCATTAAGTTAGATAATCAAAGCAATTAGGAGTTATTAGTTGCTCAAATGCCTCACGTTCCTTGTTAAAACCTCATCATTTGTCATATTCACATTACAAGCATGAGAAGATTGTTTTCGAGGTTTCTAACGTTTCTTAGGACGGGATTTCCTTTTCTTTTGATCCTGACATAGCTTGTTATTAACACTTTTTCATCACCTGCAATAGAATCCAAACACACAGGAGCCTCTAGAAGATCCTTATTAGGGGATTGAAGCAAGTCATTAAGAATAATTTCATTAAGAGTATAAATTGCACGACATGATTGTTCTATCATAGGATTTTTCAATGCACTATCAAGGTTAAAGGTAACCTTGTCATCACCTACAGAAAGAGTCAAATTTCCATTCTTTACATCAATAACAACTCCTGCAGTATTTAAGAATGGTCTACCTAGAATAATAGGGATGTGTGCATCCTCCTCCATATCCAACACTAAAAAATCATAAGGAATAAAGAATTTCCCAACTCTCTGATGAGGCTATCGCACACATATCAAAAATAAACCAAATAGCACTAACTAATGTAGCTAGGGAAGTAAGGATCCGTACAAAGCTTAAACCGTACAAAGGGCCTTGGTCGAGAAATGTTGACTAACTAACTAACTACTGATTAGCTACTAATCAATTACAGGAAATGACGAAGATTAAAACCAATAAATTAAGCCTAGGGTTATTCGGATCACCAAGAACAACTAATGGATTCACTAACAAAGACGTCCAATCTCACAATTATCGTCAAATTAGGGCTCACTAATTCTCTCGAATCTAGACTCCCTCGAAACTCATCTAGCGGCTCTCGCTCATGCCTAGACTAATTCCGCCTATTATTCAGTGGTCTTATTGTGGTATTTTTACCTCTCGGCATCAAATTCAACAATTACCAAAATTACAACTAAATATGCGCACAATTCAATTGTAAACGAAAAACCCAATAACAGGAATTTGACTACTAATTGCTGAATTGAAACAACCTAATTTAGTTAGTCCATTAATTAGTCAAGGTTTCCCTAACCCTAGAAATTTGACTACTCACTCATGAACATGAAAATTAAAGCAAACATAATCATAAAATTTATAATTGAATTCATGAAGTAATTGACAATTAAACTAATTAACATCAACAATTAACTAAATTAATTAGACTAAAGAAACTAAAAAGCATAAATTAAACTAAAATAAAGAACAAAAGTAAAAGAATTACCAAATTGAAGAACGAATTGGAGAACTTGAATTGAATTGAAAATTATTGTTAAGAACAAAAACCCTAATTCCCAATTTAATTTGAGAGAGAAAAAGTGCTTAATAATAATACCTAAAAGTCTAATTCTCAATTATGAAAAGCATAAGTTATTTTGCCTAGAAAGTCGTGCCTATTGTACCCAAAGTTGGGCTTACAAAGCCTAAGTACGAAGAAAATAAAAGAAAAAGAGAAGTTCCGGAAAACTGGCTGATGCGGGCGCATAGGAGATTTATGCGCCCGCATCAACCTCCCAGAAGCCCTCTACAGGTGACTTTCTATTAAAATGCGGGCGCATAGTAATTTTATGCGGCCGCATAGAGCACTCAGAAGCCTGTTCTTTTCTTTTCTTCTTATTTCTTCATGATTTCTTTGAGACTTGTTTCCATAGCTTTTTGGCACGCACTTCCATGCATCTTCATTCTTATCCCGTCCAAGCTTTCCGGCTTCGTTCCGAACCTCGGTTTCCGTGTTCCTGAAATAACAAAACACACCAAAACCGAGCATAATAACCGCAAACGATAAAATCAAACTAAAAAGTTCTAAAATTGCCGAAAATCAATCAAACTTGGCGAAACACTTCAAATTAGCTAAATAACACCAAATGAGCTAAAATAAAGCCAGAATAACAACCACTAGGCATAAAATTGGCCCGAAACAAGGGGGAAAAACACAATAAAAACCGCACATATCAAATCCCCCCAAGCTAAGCCTTTGCTCGTCCCGAGCAAAGATAACGAAATGACTTTCACCCCATAAAAACATATGCATCTCAACTCAAGGATCCTTCCGAGTTTACTAAGATCAAAGCAAGTCAAATGCTACACATTCCTAAGCAAAAGTCAAACAAAGCCAACCAAGCAAGTTTAATGAATCGATGACTAGAATAGCTCACGGGTTGTCACTCCACACAATTGAGCATCTAATAATGTAGCTCACCCTCACCACCCAACCATAAGAAAATGGTATGCAAATGCAATAAAGTGATTGAATGCAAGTTTTGAGGAGCCCAAATCCACATCTCACACCTCATGCAAGTGTTTAAAGGTATACACTCAATCCTAAAGTCGACTCGAAATGCAATTAATACTCTACGACCTTGCCAAAAGGCTCTTCCACAATCAACCCAAGCATGTACATGAAGATCAAAGAGGACTTTATAAGCTTGTAACGTAAGGCTAGGGTGAAGGGTAAGATAAATTTGGGATAATGTGGCTGAAAATGCGGGGTATACGCATATAAAACATCGGAGATTCACCACACATCATACAATAATATCAATGTCTCCCATCATCCAATTCCAACCGAATCAAACCAAACTTTAGAATTTCATTCACTTCACACCTTTATTTTCATTCAAAGCACAAATGTAAACTGAATTCAAGCTTTTCCTCCATCCACTTCAAATTCAACTTGTTTTTCTTCCCTTTTTTTTTCAATTCTTTTTTTTTCTTTTTTTTTTTTCATTTCACTTTAGTTTCACGACTCTTAATAGTTAGCCATTAAGACCAAACCATCACACGTACATAACCGGACTCCAAATCACATTTAGAAACCAACACATTGTGTTTTAAAACACAATTCCAGTCATTGGTACGCAGAGCCTTAATGTGAAACTTATAGAACCTCCTGCACATCAAAATTTCTCAATTTTACCAAATCCTCCAAATACACCATCACAACAATCAACAACCACAACAAACAACAATATGACTCCCCCAAGCCAAGCTTGGGCATACAACATGTCATCAAACACCAAGGCCAAAAAGGGTTGTAATGCGGTTAAATTTTGTGAGGGATATAGGCTTAAGAAAACACAAGATCAAGGGAAAAATGTTCAGCATGAAAATCCTAATAATGTATCTGAAGGCTCTAACACAATTGAATGCCTCTTATCATGCGCAACATGCAACAAAACCTTAATTAAAAGTTACTAAAGTCCAAAGGCAAACCCAAGATCATAAATGCACCAAGAACTAAGCACACATGAAAAGAATACAATTTAATGTAGCCTATAAGATTAAAAGTGGCTCAAATCCTCCCGCTAACACAGTTCAAGTCCAAGACCCAAGCAAGGTTAGACAGAGTTGACAAATACAAGGAATGCTAGCAATTTAAGACTAAGTCATGCCCGGCAAATTACATAAGTAAACTCATCCAAATACAAGAATCATGAAGTTTTCAAAAATTTAAGCAAATGGGTACATGAAAAGTCAAATCAGCGAAAACCGGGACGAGCTGCTAGCCAAACACAATAAGAATTCTCTTTTTAAAGCTGAACTACATTAAACTAAGAAAGCAGTACATTTTTTTGGTTACATGTAAACTCCCGGCCTTAAGGGACGGTACAAACCATGTAACGGTCCTACGAAAGCAATAAAAACTACACTAGAAAGCANAAAAACTACACTAGAAAGCAATAAAAATTGTACTAAGAAAGCAAATAAAACATACCTCCCCCAAGCCAGACTCAGCAATGTCCTCGGTGCTGAAGGGAGTAAAGTAAGAGGGAAAAGAGACGGTGGAGGGGTTTAGGGAGTCATAGGGGTATAAAATGATGTATATGGGAAAGAGGAAGAAGTTGTGCAAGAAAAAGAAAGAGGCATGGGTGGTAAATGCTATTACATGTAGCATACACCAATTGAGATTTGACCACCTCACGATATTTCGATCATATATAACAAAGTATAATTTTGGATTAATCTGATTCCTACTTCATTGGAAAGTAGACTCATAGAGCTTTCCAACGGTAGGTCATACGTCTCGTGGAACGTCCTACAGAAAAAGTTATGACCATTTCAAAATGACGTTCTTGCGCAGATGCGGGCGGGAAAAAGAATCTGGACTTCTGGAGGTCTGATGCGGGCGCATAAACTTCCCATGCGTCCGCATCAACCATATTCACTAAATTTTCTGGACTTCTGGGGGTCAGATGCGGGCGCATAAAACCCCCATGCGTCCGCATCTACCCTGTTTCACCCCGAACACTTTGTTTTCTTCTCTTTGACACTTAACAAATTTTCACTTTCTCTTTTTCAATCACCTTGACCTTTACTTAGACTTTAGACTTCGGAATTCTACCGAAAACCCCTAGTTACTCAATTATACCTAAAAACACACAAGAACACACGAACACAAACTAACTAAAAATTACGAAAATAAACTAAAACGCACCAAAAACACACAAAAAGAGTTAAGAAGGGACAGAAAGCTCGGGTTGCCTCCCGAGAAGCGCTTGTTTAGGGTCATTAGCTTGACCATTTTACCTCATAGCTCATGGAGGATCGAAGAGTGAATGTGAACCCCATATAGTTAGGCAATCAAAGCAATTTGGAGTTATTGGTTGCTCAAATGCTTCACGTTCCTTGTTAAAAACCTCATCATTTGTCGTATTCACATTACAAGCATGAGAAGATTGTTTTCGAGGTTTCCGGCGTTTCTTGGGATGGGATTTTCTTTTCTTTTGATCTTGACATAGCTTGTTATTAGCATCATCTTCATCACCTGCAATAGAATCCAAACACAAAGGAGCCTCTAGAAGATCCTTATTAGGGGATTGAGGCAGGTCATTAAGAACAATTTCATTAAGAGTATAAATTGCATGACACTATTGTTCTATCATAGGACTTTTCAATGCACTATCAAGGTTGAAGGTAACCTTGTCATCACCTACAGAAAGAGTCAAATTTCCATTCTTTACATCGATAACAGCTCCTGCAGTATTTAAGAATGGTCTACCTAGAATAATAGGGATGTGAGCATCCTCATTCATATCTAACACAACAAAATCAACAGGAATGAAAAATTTCCCGACTCTCACCGGGACATCCTCTAAAATACCTTTAGGGTACTTCACTGTCCTATCTGCCATCTGCAAAGTAATGTTAGTGACCTTTAAAGCACCCATATCAAGCTTTTTACAAATAGATAACGGCATGACACTAACACTGGCTCCTAAATCACATAATGCTTTGTCAATAAACAGAGGGCCAATGTTACAAGGAATAGAAAAACTTCCTGGGTCCTTTAGTTTCGGTGGTGACTTGTTTTGCAATATGGCGCTGCACTCCTCCATGAGTGCTACGGTCTCCACCACACTCAACTCACGTTTCCTGCTCAAAATGTCTTTCAAAAATTTAGTGTAAGTAGGAATTTGAGTTATCAAATCAATTTTGATTAGATAGAGTTTGTTAGGATATTTTAGCAACTTGCATGACATGTAGTGATGATGTGGCATTCTTATCTTATAAGTCGTCGATGAGTCACTAGATTAGGGCGATTTTTCCTAATGTTATGCGTGTATTTTAGCTTAGTTTATTTAGGATTTGTTGATGATTATGACTATAAAAAATCTCAACATTAGTTTGTAGAAATTCAGATTAATGAATTTAATAAACATTATTGTTTAAGTTTTATTTGTTTTCTACAAAACAAAACAAAACCGAAGAAATTTCCGAGTGTGAAAATTTCGATCATCTCAAAAGAGTTGGTGCTTAGGCTTTAGACTCTTGTGAGGATAATTTTCGGAATTGAGGGTGCATAGTTTTAATCAATTCATAAAATTATTCGACTTAGATCGATTTTGTTGGTGCTTGGCTTTAGAGAAAAGCGAAATAAGACTATATCATTGTGAGTGGCGATTTCTTAGATCAATATTCACATCATGAGCATACTTATATTTTAACTAGCTTGTACATACTCTTCTAGCTAGCTTTGCATACATATTTGTTACTTTTCTTGTTACTACAAGTCTCCATACTTACACCACCTTATACACCCAGGGGGCTACATTCTTTTTTGAAAATTAGTTATGAAGCCACTGGCTTCAAAATCTCATTAAGCTTATGACATTTGCTTGTTGCCCCTTATGAAAAAAAAAAACATGGAAGTTGTCTCACTTGAAACTTCATTTTGGCGATTATTTTTTGGGAGTAAGTCGGATAACTCTCCACAAAATATTGCCATTTTTCCCCTACTCGAACCCTTGGTCTCAAAATATAGCTCATTAGTTATATGTCAAAAATTAAAAGGCCCAAGGTCTAATCAATAATAAAAGAACAATTAATGAAGTTAAACTTGAAAAACTTTTACAAAATAAAAGAGAGCCTGAAAATTAAAAAAAGCGTTGCATCACAGACTTTGTAGCACTAAATGAGGAGCGACACAACATTTTCAATGCTACTTAACAAGCACAACAAATTATGCAGCGCTCCATAGTGTAGCGCAAAAAAGTTTGTCAAGCTACAGCAGCAGCGCTACTAATTTTCTTGCGCTATGTCATTTGAGGTAAAATTAAGAGCATTTTTACTTTTATCATAAGAAATAATGGGATAACTGATTTCTTATTCTTGGAGCACGTTGCCTCATAAATATTAAGAGCATTTCCATTTTTGGTTATAAATTAAGAGCTCATTACTCTTATAATTAAAATAAATTAATCAAGAGCATTTTCACCTTTTGATTATTAAGAGCCCATTACCCTTATAATTAATAAACTAATCAAGAGCACTATCACTTTTGATTATTAAATTAGGAACCTATCACTCTTAAAAATGTCAAAATATATTAATCATGACATTTAAAAGCTAACGAGTCATACTAATCAAGAGCAGTTCTCAATAGTTCATGGAGCATTATACTTTATTCTATAACATCATGTACAAAATCATTTGCCAAAGCACTTTTTTGTTTAATAAAATAAAAGCATACTACTCTTACAGTGCTTGGAGTATTCTTCAATAATCATTACAAAACAAATTTATTTCATATGCTTGAACATTTGTATGACTGCATTTGAACAAGTTATAACAAATAATTCTCTAAATCAACATGTAAGCACAAATTCATCTCATATTTTTCAAAATTAACTTAGATAAATGTTTGAGATGGAAGTACTTACATTACAAAAGAAGAAGCACTTAAAGGAAAGAGCAAAGTAGCGCAAGACAGTGTACTACGGTAACACCTCAGGGTCACAAACCCAAACACGCTGCCTCAGTAGCACGACTAACTCTACCATGCTACAACATGTAGCGCGACTAATTCTGCAGTGCCATTACTTAAGCCCCGCAATGAAACCACGCCAATATCCCTACACAAAACTACCGTGCATTATCAATTGAACATCAACTTTTATAATTTGAGAAACATTTCAAACACAACAAATAAAGAAACGCTCACTTGGGAGCGTGATAGCAGCAACTGCAGCTTAGGTCTTAGCGTCGTCTTTTCTACTGCCGTGCTAACGCATCAACGTGTTTGGATATGTGACGCTACAATGCTAGCTTTCTTGATTCTACTTTGCTATATTTTCAAGTGCATTGAGTTTGTTTTTGATGTTAATCCATTTTCCCACTCCTCTAACAAATTAAGTTAAGGTTTGTGATTTTATGACAACATCATTAGCTTTTGCCAACAATTCTAGTTAATAAGCGAATTTACTCTAAATAGTAATAAATGAATGAATTCATTACCTTTTTTCAATAATTTCAGTAAATAAGCAAATTTACCTAAAGTGGTAATAAATGAGCAAATTACATTTTCAATAATTTTGGTAAATAAGCGAGTTTACTAAAATAGTAATAAATGAGCGAATTTATTACATTTTTCAATAATTTCGGTAAATAAGTGAATTTGCTTAAAATAGTAATAATAAGCGAATTTGTTACCTTTTCTTCAAATATTTTTAGTAAATAAGCAAATTTAATAAAAATAGTAATAAATAAGCAAATTTATCAAACACTTCTTTAGTAAATAAGCGAATTTAATAAAATAGTAATAAATAAGCGAATTTATTACCTTTCCTTCAAATAGTTCTTTGGTAAATAAGCAAATTTATTATCTTTTCTTCAAACACTTTTTTGGTAAATAAGTGAATTTACTAAAATAGTAATAAATAAGCAAATTTATTACCTTTTCTTCAAATATTCTTAGTAAATAAACGAAATTACTAAAATAGTAATAAATAAGCGAATTTATTACCCTTTTGTGTTCAGATATTTTAGTAAATAAGCGAATTTACTAGATTAGTAATAAATAGACTAGTTTATTACTTTTGCTTATAAAATTGAAACTACTATATTAGTAATAAGCGAATTTACAAGATTAGTAATAAGCGAATTTACTAGATTAATAAACGAATTTATTAAAACTAATTTTCTATATGTCGATTTCAAAGGAAGAAAGTCGATTAATTAGAAAATAACTATTAAAATTTTCGAAAACAATAAAGTTTTGTAACTTCTGGAAGCCATTGCTTTCTAAAATCTTGATTCACCCATTGGTTAATAAGGAGCCCTCTGTTCCGAATATGGATGTTTCGAAAAGCTATTCGAGCATACTTTGATTTTCGTCTTACTCGGACTCAATCAAAGCGGGGGCTAACTGAAGACACCTAATTTAGTCCTCAGCCCCGTGGTAAGACTCCATGATGAACAATAAAACCCACTTGTCTAGATTATTGGACAATTGATGATATTGCACCTAACTTTACTATTTACTTTCAACTACAAAATATTTATAAAAAAAGAAAACCCATTTATATTTATGGATTTTTATATAAGCCCAATATTAGATTTAAAAAAAAAGAGTATTAGCGTAGTGTGTCTCAGCAAGTCACAATTGTGTTAACGACGATTTGACTAAATTTATTAGATTTAAAAAAAAAGAAAACCCAATTGTATCATGCAAGGAATCTTGAATTAATCTTAACGACGATTTGACTAAATTTATATGATTTCACCATCATAATAGTAATTTTGTGTTAGGTTGTAAAATATTATTTTGTGGTTATTTATATAACTTGTGTATAATTGAGAGGAAACTAGTCATGGCCGCCTACGGGCTAATATGACGCACTCCGCCATATTAGTACCTTCACCCCCGAATCCAACCTTTGGTACGTAAGATCATAACTTGGAGTCATCCCCATGGGATCGAAAGGGTTATTCGTGCAATTTAGATTATCATCTCGTATTCGTGTCCCATTCGTAATCAATCCAAATATACGGTTTATGACTTTGATTCATAAAACTCATTGGCGACTCCTTACTAGCATCGTCTGTATCCGTTGATATTATCTCACTCGAAAAAGGACAATAAAAAATTAAAAAAACACTAAAATAGCGTAGCGCGACAGAGTTTGTCACGCTAACATCGCAGCGTCACAAAGTTCGTTGCACTACACCTGCATCGTGACAAACTTTGTAGCGCTACATAGTCAGCGTGACAAATTAAACTTTGTCACGCTACCACGCTAGCCGACGGAATTTCCTAGCTCCTGTTTTGTTGCAAAATACTTCTTATAAAGTCCATTTCACCTTTCCTTAAGCCAATTATTTAGGTCTAACGCGACCTATGGACGGTTTGGGAAAAGTGACCAAAAAATTTGGGACGCTAAAATCCGGGGCCCCTACACTTATGCGTAGCAAAAGCGTAAAGAAGTGGTGTTCGTAGTTGGTGATAAGTTGTTACTTAAAGTATCACCGATGAAAGGTGTAATGAGGTTTGAAAAGAAGGGAAATTTGAGCCCAAAATACATTGAAATCTATGAGATTTAGCAAAGGATTGGAAAGGTCGCCTATAAGCTAGCATTACCAATAGAGTTGAGCAAAGTTCACAATGTTTTTCATGTGTCTCAACTAAGAAAGTGTAATACCCCTTATTTTCACGTATTTTAAGAAGTTAATTTCGTATTTTATGTGTATATTTTTTGTATTTTAATTTGAATTTAAGTTCAATACATATATTAAAGAAAGAAATTTAAATTAATTGTTAATGAAAATAATTATTTTATGTTTTCTAATGTTTATAAAGTATACTTCATGTCACTTTGAGTTTTATTGAATATTTTTAAAAAGTTACTAAAAATAGAATTTTTAGAGTTTCCTAAATTGTTTTAGAACAAGGGCACAAATGTAATTTCAAACATTAAGGGTATTTATGTAAATGCACGAAAACCTACTTTGGGCCTATAAATACCCCTTAAATCAGAAAATTTCAGATTTACTTTGCTGTTAGTGAATTAGAATTTCAAAAAATAAAAATAAAAGAGAGAGAGAGAGAGAGAGAAAGAGAAAATTTTGGTTCGAAAATTCTGAGAGAGAAAAAAAGTTGTTCGTCGCTTTCTTCTTCGCTCGTCCCTCGCCAGTGCCACCGTTGCTACTAGCGTGCTGTCGCCAGCCACCACCGCCGGCCACCTCACCACCTCTCCTCCCCTTTTTTGTATATTTTCGAAACTTAAAAAAAATTATCTTTTCATTTTAAATTCAATTATGCATAAATTTATGTTTAGAATTAAGTTGATCATGTTTTATAAAGTTATGATTATGTTTAAAGTATGAATTTATAAAGTTGTTCGTGAAATTTTAAATAGGATTTATGAAACCATGAAATTTGTAGTTTTATGGCTTGTAATGATCTAAACTTTTATATTGTGATCGTAAATTGTTGTAGTATGAATTTGTGATGCTTTTATGAAGTTTAGCTTTGTTTTTAAGGGTTTTAAAGTTTTTTAATATTGCTGTCAAACTTTTAAAGTCATGAAAACTAAGAGTAAAATAATTATTGACATGTTTTACTTCATGAAAAATTATTTAAAAGCCTAGATTCGATGTATAATGATGGTAATAAAGAATTTTATGCTTGATTTATGATGTTTTGATGAGTTTTTAAGGAGTTTTGAATAAATAAATAAAGCTATAAATTTTTATTAACACATGTTTATGCCCAATAAAAATAATAACATGTAAAATAATTATTAATAATTAGTTATAATTATTTTTGATGTATCAAAATATTGTATGCTGATCTTAGGACATGACTATATTGTTTAATGATAAACATATGATATTTAGAAGAGTTTTAAAGTGTTTTTAAGTAATTTTATAAAGCGGCCATTTTCAGAAAATTACCGAAAATCGAGTGTTTTGCAAAAGAAAAGTAAAATTAAATTATGGAATTGAATAGAGACCTTATAAGGAACGTTTTGGACAATTTTCCAATATAAAAAGTTAGTTTAGAGTTGTTGTATTAGTTAGTCAACAAGGTTTTAATTTAGTTTCGATTTTCTCTATGTAGGAGAGTTCGAGTTAGTTGACTTTTAGGAGTTGTGGTGGATCACCACTACAACACAAGGTACGTAAATACTAATGGCGAAAGTAAAAGTAGAATTCATGCTTGGTTGTTGATCTTACATGTTATGTATGTAAATATGAATTGTTGTTTAGTTTACTTGCATGAGAAGTATGCTAGTATGAAAGTATGATTTTCATGTAGTTTTGAAATTCCACCTTTATAGGATTACTAATTTATCTTGAGTAATTGGAATGTTAAAGTTATTTCTAAAGTTGGCCAATAGTTATTAAAGAAGAAAACGAAGTTAGTTGAGTTGATTAGTTACTTAATAAACATGAAAAGTAGTTCGTGAATTTTTTATTCACATGTTAAACAAAAGTTTGATGACTAAATATTCACTAGTACAAAAATCCATTTTTGCTGCGGTTTTTTAGGGGTATTTGCTGCGGTTTTTAACCACAGCACTTGGAGCAGCAGCAATAAACCAACATGTTATTTGCTGCGGTTGAAACACAGAAAATAAGCACCCAAGAAAATAAATTTTTTTTTAATTTTTTTATTTTTATTATTATTATTTTTTTTTTGCATTTTAAAGCAAAATTAGAAGCTGAAATGTTATACATACATAGAATCAATTATTTTCAATATAATTACACTTCTATCACAAAAAATTACACTTTTATCAAGTTAGGTTAGACGCTGTGAATGGTTAGGTTGACCTTTAAATTATAATGGTAATGGCCAAATACGAAAGAATGAGGATCAATGATCTAGTTAGGTAGCAATCAGAACTGGAATTGCATCTCGGGAGTGTATCCTAGTGTTTCAAGATGAGCAGCCATGGCCTTGTTCATTGGTGGCGGTCCACACCTCAAGATCTGTCGACAATGCATCATTACTCGTTAAATCATGAAATGTTGGACTCATGTTAGTATGTTACAACTCTGATGGAAGAGCTGGATTTGGGTGTATGTCCAAGCATCGGATTTTGGTTCAAAAGAAGTGAACACGAGTCCGAGTAACGTAGAATTGGATATTATAAAACGGAACAGGATAAAGCTTGATAAAAATTTACCTGAATATCTGAGGCAGGTGCAGGGCAATGAGCTTTAATCATTTCTGAAGATACAAAGCCGACCCCACCAATCCATTCTTCAGGTGCCTAAGGAGGAAAGTCACGATTAAACATCACAGAAGCATAACTCAGAAAGGCAATGCATGCTTTTAACATAGAAAAAATTTTATCAGCCTTGTTTCATGACAATACAGCACTTGTATATAATCTATAGACGCTATAATTCGTTAACCATTATACAAAATCAAATTGCATTGTTTCAGCAGCAACGGTTCCGTCCAACTCCATGAGTTCTAATCAACAAATTCCAACTCTTCTCGTATATCACTCATTTATAACAACATTCTTATAGAGCCTAAAATCTTATATCACATAGAANCATAGAAACATAGCGCAAGCTTGATCTCAAACATTTTTGAGACAACTCTTGTAATGAAGACAGCATCCCATATTAAAGTCTATAAAGATTTGTTTTGCATCCTAGTTACAAACAAATAGCCTATCACGATTCATGAAAATGCATACCATAGAGGGGCACTAGAAAATATTTAAAGGCTCGCTATTCTTATACGAGTCAACAATCAAGCAGCAATATCCAGGCCTTGATGGAAAAGGCATATTTATGTGTGATGCAAGATAGCAGAGATGTTGAAAAAAATAAGCAGAATTAGCTAAAATAATATTGTACCTCATTCATCAGGACATAGTAAACGGAGAATCGATCAGGAATTTTTTGGGCTAAACGATCCAGTTCTTCCTGCAATAGCGATGCAATATAGACAGCAACATTATTGGAAACAGTTCAATGAACTGAAGAGTCTAGCAATCACAAACTATATTGCAGCCTTGCAGGTTGTATCTATTTTCCGAAGACTGAGTAACTGCAAACTGATGGCCGCAAGAACAACCAAATAAACTAGTGAAAAGAAACTAAAAGTTAGAAATACCTTCAAACAACATCATCTTATATATATTCCACCAAATTAATATTAATAATAATCATGTCAAATACTCCACCTCAACATCATCTGTCAAGTACTCCTAACTCCATTATCAACATCTAATTAAAACAACATACAAGAGAAGAAATAAAAAAAACTCCAACTCTCACAAACCCATACAATCCAAACAACCCCAAATCCAACAAAACCCAGAAACCATAAGCTAAAAACACAACCAAGTTTAAACAAAACACGAAATTAATGAAAATAAATGAAGAATCGAAAAAATCCAATGGGACATACATTATAAAATACTCAATCTTAGTTTTTCGAATATATGCACTACAATGGGACACAAAAAACAAAGTATGCCCCATAACCTAATCTATGGTCCAAGTTTCAATTTGCATTGACAAAGAAGTAATTGAATGCTAGCATGATGCAAAGCCAACTAAAGGCTTATAGCAATCACACCAACATCTTCCAGTCTATTTACTTCACAATGCTATTTTACAAATTTTGCTACTGATAAGTCTCTTATCCAGTGGAATATAAACATATTGGAAATTTTAATTAACTGATTTTTGTAAATCTATTTTCACTTATACTAAGAAAAAAAATTCATGTTTCCAGTACAAACGAAATTTTTATCAGCATGCGAACGACAGTTCAAAACACAAAATAGACTTGTAGGAAAAACCTTATCTTAGCTTTGAACTCAAACAATCGACGAATAAATTCATCTCTGTACAAACAACAACAAACTCAACAATCACAACTCATCTAGAATCGCATAAAATCATTTCAAAGCACTAACAGTATGACTCCTAATCAAAATATAAACAAACAGTGAATAGTACCTAAGATTATCTTCTTCATTCTTCGCAGTGATTTCAACACCGAAGATTATTGCATGCATTCAACATCAAAATGAGATAGCTAACAAAGATTTCAAAAACAATCAAAAGGAAAAATGTCGAAAAATCACCTTTAAATTCTCAATTTCAGATCCTATTTCAGAAACTTCATCCTAAATCGAAGCAATTCTTGCCTGAAAAAAATCAAACAAAACATTTCAACAATGAAACATAAATTATATCATATAATTCACAAATTTAAACCTAAAAATGATGAATTAGCTTCAAATTTTAATCGATAGAAACATTTAAACAAATAAATGAAAATCACATCAAAAAACAAGCAAATTCCAAACCTAGAAACTGACGAATTCGCTTTCAATAGATAGTAAACACATTCAAACAAATAAACGAAAATCACATCAAAAAAATTGCAAATTCGAACCTAAAAATCAACGAATTAGCTTTAACATTCAAACTCAAAAAAATAAACGAAAATCACATCAAAAAAATCGCAAATTCAAACCTGAAGTCTAACAAATTAGCTTAAAAAAGACAGAAATTAAACCTCTAGGGTTTGATTCGAAGATTCGCTCATCGACAATTAAACTTCGAAGCCTTTAAGCTCTTGTTCAGTATTATCCTTGAATCGTTTAGCATTTTCGAGTTCATTATTCACCAAACCTTGATTTGATTGAAGCTCTTCGATTCGTTTCTTCAATGTGAAGACTCTTTTTTTTGCGAAACAAAATTGAAGACGAAATTCATGGAATGAGTGAGAGGCGAGATTGAGTGATAGAAAGGAGGGGAATGAAGGGAGAGGCGAGATTGAGAGAGAGAAAGAAGGGGAATGAGGGTGAGAGGCGACATTGAGTGAGAGAAGGGGAATGAAGGGTTAGGGTTTGAGGAAAGGGTTAGGACAAAAATAAGAAGGAAAAGGGGGGAGGGTATAAAGGAAGTGGGTTAAAATAGGGTTCTTATTGCTGGGCTTGGCCTGAAGCTTTTTAATTTTTGTTGGATTATTTAATAAAAAAACCGCAGCAAACAGTATCGATCATTATTTAAAAAAATTAGTATTTTTTTGCTGCGGTTTTGCGATAACCGCAGCAAATCTTGCGTAGCAAATTTCATTTTTTCCACTAGTGATTTATATAGCCACTCACAATTAATGTGTGGTCAAGAAAGATAAATAGTTAGCCACTCATAGTGAATGTGTGGTAAAGGAAGTTTAGGTTGATTAAAGGACACACAAGATTATTTTTAGAATCACCTTCAATTCAAGATAATTAATATGGTTTTGTTTGATGTCATGCATGCTTTTAAGTGTTGTTATGTGTGAGTCATTAAACCTGTTAATCACGTAAAGTGAAAGAGGCCTCGCACCAAAACTCTTGGAATGTATATACCATGAGTATGAACAATGTGGGAGTCGTATGGAATAGTGATCTATGACTTTTAATTGGGTAACAAGACATTGTACTCAATCTTTTTTATTTTTAATGCGCTGGAATTCCGTCACTATATGTGACATAGGTAATACCTTTTTGGAGTTGCTCCCAAGTTGGTGCCATGTAGGGCGATTTTAAAGGAAAGGATACCTGTTCGATGAGAAATCCAAAGTATAAATATAATAATAATTTTATTTGAGTTGAGTCTTGCACAAGTGAAGAGGTGTCAACGGTAAGAAGTATGTGTGTTATACTTTTCATTTATTTTATTGTTAGTTATGTTTTGTATAGTCTTTGGTATTTATGTACTCAGCTTTCCTGATTGTGTGTGTTTGTGTGCATGGCTTTATCTTTGACTTGGCCCTGCGATGACCCACTTGATGGCGAATAGTTGTCTAGAATAACAGAAAGCTAAAGGTCGTAAAGGTGGGCGTATTCAATCATGTTGGGTTGGAGGGTGAGCACCTGCGTTGTAGTTTTTGTAGTTTAGTGTACTTATTAGTTTTATTGCTTGATTTAGACTTTTGTTTTTGAAGTTTAAACTTATCTGGTTTTGAAGGGCCGTTAAGACGGTTCGGAAGTGTAATGAAGATTTAATTTGGTTTTCTCTTTGGTTTTGACTTTGGTTTATTTTGAGATTATTTAAAGTTTCATTTTGAGGTTTAAATTTGGATTTTGATTTTGAAGACTTCCGTTGTAGTACTTCGATAAAAGCCTTAGCCGTTATCACGGTGGCGGTAATACTTTAGTTTTTCCTAGTGAAGCAGCGATTATAATTAGGATTATTTATTATTGTTTTCTACTGTGATTATATTATATTTCCGGAATGTCTAAAGGAGAAAAGTTAGGATATTCCAGGGTTTTACAAAGTGGTTACTAGAGCTTAGTTTTTGAAATAAAATAAATTTTTATTTTTAGGGGTACCCTAAGTTTTATTTTGGAAAAAGGAATTTCTTATTTTAGAAAGTTGCTGGAAATAGAAATTTTTCTAAAAATAGTAATTTCCAAAAATAAAAAGTTTTGAAAAAATAAAAAAGTTTTAAACTCACTTACATGTGCAGGTATATATGGAAGGGATTCAGGTATGTATTATGTGTTATTGCTCTCATATCATGTGGTGAGATTGGGTAGGAAGTTGGGGAATGTAGATAATATAGACTTTATTTCTTTTCCTTCATGCATTTAGGTTCATGTTTTAAAGTGTTGCTTATGTGGATAGTTATGTGTAGAAGATTTTTTATGTTAGCCACCAAACCTTTTTGTTATGGAACTGTTTAGTTTGGTTTTGTTGTGTGGGAAGGATAGACCATTAGTTTTGAGTGTCGTTGCAGGATGGTGGATAATACGCCTAGTAAGGAAACTCATATTGGAACCTTGGAGAAGAAGGATTATGAGAGTCCACCTCAATATATATGGAAGATTCGTTTCTACTATTCATGCATGAGCTCAGTGCTGAAATTACCACAATGGGACCAACCCGATCAAGTGTCTGCTCTAATTTTTAATTTCTTGCCAAATTGTCCACCTTATTTATTAATCAAGGCAAAGTTTAGTGACTTTCATTTCATTGGAAGACTTCCAAACTACACTAAGTATAAGGATCAAAATGGTCAATGGGGTTGTGATTGGAGGTACATAGAAGATTACATTGCAAGGAAGGAGCAAGAGTTTCTAAAGTCGAATGTAGGTGAGGGGAGTCTACCCACACCAGTCCCAAGTGATCAAGAGAATTATGCAATGAGTGAAAATGAAGCTGCTTCAGGTTCTCAAAGCTATGAGTCGAAGGATAATCCATGTTATGAGATTGTGAATCCAAATCAGTGATCTCAGTGTATGTAAACTTAGTGACCGATTTTGAAGAAGAAGGAAATGAACTTGACCCTGAAGAAGACATGGAAGAAGATGTGCAGGAGGATTTGGAAGATGATGTTAAAGAAGATCCAGAGTTCATAACTGAGAAATATCTAGTGTCTAAGGACAACCAGGATAATGTTAATATATGTTTAGAAGTTTGGTTATGAATATGACTTTAATACTGTCGAGTATTTTGATGTTTAGGATATAGGATATCTTAGATTATTATTTTTCTTTGCGAATAAGTGGAAATAAGCCATAAGGAAATTTTAGGAAACTAAGCATTTAAGAACTATTATTAAAATAAAGGAATAAGTGAGCCAGTTTTCTTTTGAAATGAAGTCTTCAGTAGAGAAAAACCAAGGATAATTTTTTTTTATTATGTGCTTGATTATATTGGATGGTTGTGTAAACAATCAAAACTAAGTGAATCATTCGCCCTAAAATATGGAAATTTCTATTGTGACACAAATTGAGAAAGTGGTTTTTTGTTATGTTATAAGTTTGTGTTGTTTTAACTTAGAGTTAGACATTGTTTAATATAAAGGTCTTTCCCCGCTACTGGAGAAATAGGATGGCTAAACGTAACAACAATAAGCTAAATGATGTAGTGAGACAATTAGCTATTGCAGCTGAATAGTTAGCTGCTAGAAGAAATGGTGAGGGAGGTGACTCCACTAGGGAACTTTTCAAGAAAATTGCTCAAATTAAGACGCCTACTTATCAAGGAGAACCCAATCCAACTGTTTTAGATGGATGGCTGAGAGAGTTTAACAAGTTGTTCAAGGCCGTTAAGAGTCCAGAAGAGTTTAAGGTGATTTACTGTCTGAGGGGAGAAGTGATACAAGTGTGAATAGCGATACATGTATGGATGATGTGAATATAAGGCTGCCATTCACATCCAGGTTCTTGGTGGCTTTGCCTATGGGGTTTTTCCACTGCACTTGCTAGGGTTTTTCTCATTTCAGGCTTTCAAATGCTTTTAAGTGTTTGTGTCTCCCGTGTTTTATATATAATAGGTCTATAATGATGGAGGATCACGTTCTTGAAAGTTTCTTGGTTAAAAGATTCAATCTTGGACGTTTCTTGGAGCTTCTAAAGATATAATTTCATTTTCAGAGCAGTGCAGTATGTCTGATTTTTAAGATTTTTCATTGACAATTGGCTTTGAGTTAGATGGCGTGTCAATTTTTGTTGGAAAGCTTATTGAATCTATCTTCACGTGAAAATATTTTAAAAATTCAACAAAATACGCAAGATAATATTTTATTCATTTTTCTGCTCGTTTGTCACACTGGAAATCAGTATTTAGTTACATTTCTTCTATCTGGAGTCCAAGTATAGTTAGGATTGGTTTTAGGACGAGTTTAGTGTTTTGTTTTGTGATTTTTATTTTCATAATTTTTTTTTTGTTAGTTTTTAAGGCAATTTGTTACAATAAAATTATGTTGGTTAAAGTAAGATAGAATAAATACAAGTTGCAAGATCAAGTTGTGCAAGTGGTTGTGCAAACGGGTCAATTTGTGAATAGATTTATTTTGGACGTGTGTTTTGTAAAGGAGTTCGTATTTTTTGGCTTTCTCTGGTTTGTTCAGATTTTTTTAGGATTTATTTGAGAGGTATATCTATAAATAGTCTCAATTAAAATTGTAACAAATCAGGTTATTGAGTTTAATAAAAAGTTCTGTTTTGTTTACTTCAAAACCAAACTTTCAAAATTCTTGTGAGTTGGTGGATTTGTTCCATTATACTCCTGTGGAGATCTATAAGTGGCTTTTAGGGTACTTAGGCTTTACTCAAATATTAATTAATCAACCTAAATTCTTGAATTTTGGAGGCTAGGCCTTTAGAAATTCATTAGTTTAGTTTATATCCCTTGTGAGTTATTGTTCATACAAAAATTCACATCAACTTTGGTGCTTTCGTTGAGAGGGTTCATTAAACCTCAAGACCTGTTAGAGTTTTCAGTTGTTAATTGAAGATTCGTGCAAGTTTTGGTGTGAAAAGTGATAGAAAAAGTGCAGTAAGCAAAACCAGAAAATCAGGTGAGAAAAATCAGTTTCAAGGGTCAGATTGAAGTTGCAATATCTCCTTTGTTACAAAAGGTTTTTCAGCGATTCTTTTTTCTAAAACTGATTTTTTTTTGTCTAATTTCCTTATAAAAAAATTCAGAAATTTTCCATATTTTTTGCTATCAGATCGGAGTGATTCTTTGTGAAGTGGTCCATATCGAAACAATTTTTAGTAGTTTCCATAAAAAATTCAACTGCGATTAATTGGCTTGTAATCTATTCATGAATCTTTGGTCGACTGTTGATAACATACGAGGTAACAACTCCATGAAAATTCAGCTTTATACGAGTTGTTTTGGTTGGGTTTTACTCTTCGTACTTTCATGAGAAATTCTTGACAGTTTTAGAAGACGGAATGGGATACAACAGATGAAACTATGAACGTTTCTTGGGATAATCTTCGACTGGAACGCATCAAACAATGTAATATTAAAAATAAGTTGAAGGAGGATCTTAAACAGTTCAAACTTATACTCCAACGAATTAAAGATGCAGAAGAACGTAACAACACACTAACCAACGTAGATAATCAGTCATTGTTAATCACTATCAATAAGGAAAGGATTGAATCCTTTGAGGATGTGACCAATGATGAATCAAAGGTTAATATTTATATTATTTTTGATGCAGTGAAAGAACTTATGGTTGAAGATCAATTTATTCGAAATCAAGTTGAAGAGATAGTCGATACAAAACCTACAAGGCTTTCTCTTTCGATGATTTATGTTGGTGTCCAAACTTTTGTGTCTGCAAGCCTAAAACATGATTCTGTGCTTGGTTTTCAACGGATTTGAATTATGGATTTCCTATTGATTTGAATAACCCTAAACGAGTCTTAAGGATTTGGTTGCAGTTAAACAAATTTTCACTTGATGATATCGTGTGATGGTTGTGTCTAATGATGTGCTTACTACGTGACTTTAAATTTGGTATCAAACATGGATCACTCTTTTGTCGAATATGGATCGTTGCATGGATGCTAAACCTTGGGGCATGTTGCTTTTGAAGAAGGGGAGGATGATGCAAGTGTGAATTGCAATACATGAATGGATGATTTGAATATAAGGCTGCCATTCACATCCGGGTTCTTGGTGGTTTTGCCTATGGGTTGTTTCCTACTGCACTTACTAGGGTTTTTCTGATTTCAGGCTTTTCAATGCTTTTAAGTGTTTGTGCTTCCCATGTTCTTGATTAAAAACTTCAATCTAGGACGTTTCTTGGAGCTTCTAAAGATCGAATTTCAGTTTCAAAGCAGTGCATCGTGTTTGACTTTGAAGATTTTTCATTGACAGTTGGACTTAAGTTATAAGGCGTATGAATATGTGTTGGAAATCTTATTGAATCTACTTTCATGGAAAAATATTTGAAAAATTTAGAAAAATACGCAAGATAATGTTTTATTCATTTTTTTTGCTCCGTTGTAATACTGGAAATCAGTTTTTAGTTAGATTTCTTGTATATGGAGTCCATGTATAGTTAGGATTTGTTTTAGGACGTGTTTAGTATTTAGTTCTGTGATTTTTATTTTCATAATTTTTTCTGTTAATTTGTTAGGCAAGTTGTTAGAATAAATGCAAGTTGCATGATAAAGTTGTGCAAGTGGATCAACTTGTGAATAGATTTATTTTGGACGTGTGAGTTGTAAGGGATTTCGAACTTTTGGGTTTTCTCCTGTTTGTTTAGAGTGTTTGATGATTTATTTGAGAGCTATATCTATAAATAGTCTCTATTACAATTGTACAAGATCAGATTATTGAGTTTAATAAAAAGTTTTGTTTTGCTTACTTGAAAACAAAAATTTCGAAAATCTTGTGAGCTGGTGAATTTGTTCGTTTATACTCCTGTGGAGATTTTTTATTGGCTTTAAGGGTTCTTAGGATTTAATGAAAGACTAATTAATCAACCTAAATTGTTGAACTTTTTTGGCTAGGCCTTTAGAAATTTTGGAGTTTAGTTTATCTCCCTTGTGAGTTTTTGTTCATACGAAAATTGACATCAAGTTTGGTGCTTTGGTTGAGAGGATTCGTTAAACCTCAAGATTTGTTAGAGTTTTTAGTTCTTAATTCAATAATCATGCAAGTTTTGTTGTAAAAAGTGATAGAAAAAGGGCAGTAAGCAAACTCGGAAAATCGGGTGTGCAAAATCAGTTTCGAGGGTCAGAATGAAGTTGCAATATCTCCTTTGTTACAAAAGGTTTTTCAACGATTCTTTTTTTAAAACTGGTTTTGTTACTGTCTACTTTCATTATAAAAAAATTCAGAACTTTTCAAAATTGTTTGCTATCCGATCGGAGTGATTCATTGTGAAGTGGTCCATATCGGAACTGTTTTGAGTAGTTTGCGTTAAAATTTAACTACGATTAAGAAGCTGCGAATCTATTCATGAAACTTTGTTCTACTGTTTATAACATATGAGGTAAAACCTCCACTAAAATTCAGCTTTATACGGGTTGTTTAAGTTGGGTTGACAGTATTAGAAGATGGAAAGGGATACAAAAGATGAAACTATGAACGTTTCTTGGGATAGATGATCTTCGACTGGAACACATAAAACAATGTAATAATATAAATAAGTTGAAGGAGGATCTTAAAGAGTTCAAACTTATACTCCAACAAATTAAAGATGCAGAAGAACGTAACAACACACAAACCGACATAGATAATCAATCATTGTTGATCACAACCAATGAGGAAAGGATTGAATCCTTTGAGCATATGACCACTGATGAATCAAGGGATGATAGTTATATTATTTTTGAAGCAGTGAAAGAACTTATAGTTGAATATCATGTTATTCAAAATCAAGTTATAGAAATGGTCGATACAGAACCTACAAGTTTGGATCTTTCGATGATTTATATTGGTGTCCAACCTTTTGAGTCTGCAAGCCTAAAAATGTTTTTTCCTTGGTTTACAATGGATTTTGAAGGATGGATTTCCTATTGATTTGAAGAATCCTAAAGGATTCTTATGGAATGTAGACATCTAATTTAGTCCCCGGTCCCGTGGTAAGTTTCCATGATGAACAATAAAACCCACTTCTCTAGATTATTGGACAATTGATGTTATTGGACTTAATTTTACTATTTTTCTTAAATTACAAAATAATTTTTAAAAAAAGCCCATTTATATTATTGGATTTTTATACAATCCCAATATTTGATTTAAAAAAAAAAACAAAAAAAAAACGAGTTTTAGCGTTACTAAACTTGTAACGCTACCTGGTTAGCGAGATAAAACCTGTCGCGCTACACATTTTTCTTATAAATACCCTTTTTTCTCTTCTAAAATGGGCCTCTTGACTCTCTTGATTTTTCTACCCATTCTCACACTTCCAAAACCGACATTCTCTCATTCTCCTAAACCTACTTTCTCTCTCTTTTTTCTCCTTTTCTCTTTACACTTCAACTTTTCTCCATCAAATTATTTTTTATTTTATTTCTAATTAAGTGGGTTAATTTCTTATTATTACGAATTAAATTTGAAATTTGTCCAAATTAATACTCGAAGAAACAATAATCAAGCGAGAATTGTAAGTTTTCTGAGAGTCTTAAAATAAACTTTATGTATTGATTATTGTATTTATTTATTCGTATATTTATTTCAATTTTTCACGTTTTTGTTAAAGGACATAAATTTGAATTAATATATCACATTAAACTAAGATATTTTTTGGACAAATTGTAGCATGCTAGGAACCTTGAATTAATCTTAACGACGGTTTGACTAAATTAATTAGTTTCTTTTGATTTCACCTTACTAATTGTAATTTTGTATTAGGTTGTAAATTACTATTTTGTAGTTCTTTATATAACTTGTGTATAATTGAGAGAAAACTAGTAATGGCCGCCTACAGGCTAATATGACGCACTCCACCATAATAGTACCTTCACCCCCGAATCCAACCTTTGGTTCGTAAGATCATAACTTGGAGTCATCCCCATGGGATCGAAAGGGTTATTCGTGCAATTTAGATTATCATGCCGTATTCATGTCCGATTCGTAATTAATATAAATACACGGTTTCTGAGTTTGATTCCTAAAACTCATTGGCGACTCCTTACTAAAATCGTCCGTAACCGTTGATATTATCTCATTCGAAAAAAGATAATTAAAAAAACAAAAAAATACTAAAATAGCATAGCGCGACAGACTTTGTCACGCTAACGTCACAGAGTCACTAAGTTTGCTGCACTACACCTGCAACGTGACAGACTTTGTAGCGATGCACAATCAGCGTGACAAACTTAGTCACGCTACCACGCTAGCGCGACTGAAATTCCTGCGCTCCTGTTTTTTTTTGCAAAATACTTCTAAAAAAGTCCATTTCACCTTTCCTTAAGCCAATTTTTTAGGTCTAACTTGACCTATGGATGGTTTGGGAAAGGTGACCAAAAAATTTGGGACCCTAAAATCCGGGGCTCGTACAGTGGCGACTCCACTAGGGACTAAATGAGGGTGAGACTTGAAAATTTTCTCTCAAATTATACACTTGTTATATTTAGAACATTTGTATATTTTTAGTCATATTGCATACATGTAACATACACTTGGCCTCCATGTGTTTGTAACATGCCTTAGGATTACCGTGATACTTCTACATTTCGAGGACGAACTATTCACTTGGTGGGGCCCATGGTCTCTAAGCAACCGAGCAAGATAGAACCTTATCCCAACTACATCAATTTCTAAGCCGCCCATGGTACTTGGATGGGAGAAACTTCATATCTAACGGTTATTATACCGCAAAGTGTTGGAGCACACTCCTTAGATGTAGGACCTTTTTCACCGACCATGACTGACCGTAGTTTGACTGCATTATTTAGTAATTATTTGCTTCCTTTTTGTTTTATATAGTTGCTTGTTTTGCTTTTTATATTTTGCGCATATGTAGATTTATTGAGGTTTTCAAATCTTTTCAATCACAATATTTTATTAGCTAACTAAATTAAATGATTACATAAAATATTTTCATAATTTTAAATTATATTCTTTGATATCATTTGATTACTTGGAAGATTTTTGTATACACTAATATATTTGAGTTAGTTAATAAAATATTGCAAAAGATATTATTAATCAAACCCTTGATCTTCTTAGGATTTTATTAATAGAATCTTTGGTTAAATAGAAACTAACTTATACACTTAACATTTATTAGAAAATTCAAATAATATTAATGATTTCAAAAAATACTTTACCTTTTTGAGATTTTTTAATATAATTCAAATCTTTTGGAAGTTTACTAATTAATTCCTTTTATTTAGAATTTTATTAGTTTAACTCCAAATTTCTAATAAATCTAACTATCTCACTTTCCCTTGTATTATTTTCAATAAAAATCAAACACTTAGAATTAAATTTTTTTAAAAAAAAACAAACTCAAAAAAAAAAAAAAAAAATCCATCAAGGTTAATCATGATATTTATATTTTTTATTTTATTAATTTTATTTTTCCTATGAGCTTCCCATCAATTAAACTCGATTATTATAACTCTAAGTGTTGAGTCTTGTTTCTTTTTTCTTCTATTTTCTTCTATCTTTTTTTGACTTCCCTCATCATCTCTTTGTAAGGATTCAATAATTATAATCTGAAGTTTACTAATTGCTTGACAATGCACGATTTTGATCAATGTTTTTAATGACTCACATACAAATAACATCATCACCGGTCTTTCAACACTAGTACAAAAAATACATTTTGCTGCGCCTTATTTGCTGCGGTTTTTTGGTGTTTTATAAAAACCGCAGCAAATAAATTGATATTTTTGTTAAGGAGTATTATTTGCTGCGGTTCTTGTGTAACCGCAGTAAATAACTTTTTTTGCTGCTATATATGAGTATTTGCTGCGGTTAATAAGTGCTATGGATTTCTTTTTTCTTTTTCTTTTTTTTTCAGTTGGGACTGTTATTATTATTATTTTCTTTGTTTTTCTTTTTCTTGTCCTTCTTTTTTCCCGTCTTTCTTCATTCTCTCAAACACTCACACTCAAACCAAACCTAACTCCCTCATTCTTCCGTCTGAACTCACACTCACAAACCTAACTCCCTCTTCCGTCTTTCTTCCGTCTGAACTCACTCCACCGTCCTGCCATTCCTNAAACTCACACTCACAAACCTAACTCCTTCATTCTTCCGTCTAAACTCACACTCACAAACCTAACTCCCTCATTCTTCCGTCTGAACTCACACTCACAAACCTAACTCCCTCTTCCGTCTTTCTTCCGTCTGAACTCACTCCACCGTCCTGCCATTCCTGCCGACGTCGACGCTTTCCCAATATTTCCGACGCTTTTTCGCTCTAAAACACCAAGGTTTGAATTTTTTATTTATTTAATTATTTATTTGTTGTGTTTTAATTTTGTTGTTTCTTTATAATTGTTTAGGTTAATCTAGTAATAATAGATTGAATGTTAAATTTGTTAATTGTTTTTTGAGTTTTGTTGAAATTCAAACCTAAAAACATGAATTTTCCAATTATTTGATTCTATGATTTGCTTATTTGTATCATATTAATCAATTTAATTAGGAAATATTAAATGCTGTTGATGAAATAGTAATTTATCAACTTAATTGGTAATTTATTGTGGAAATATGATTTACTTAATGAATTGTTTTGCATAATGAAACAATATGATGAAAAAGCTTTCACTTTTTGATTGAAATATGAATAAAAATTAAAGATTGTTTTGTATGATGTATTTTTAATGGCGTTGTTTATGAAAATGAAGTATTCGATCTAATTTTTAACTTGTATTGAGCAAATGGAGAAGAATATTTGATTGGAATAGAAAAATTTTGAAACTATAATTTGTTTGTAAGATTTGGGAGGAGTTATGAAAATATTTGAATTGTAATTTTTTGTTCTGATTTTTATATTTAATTGTTCATGTTTTTGTTCATGATTTTTTATTCTGATTTTTACGTATAATTCTTGTTGTTTTTGTTCCTTCTGTTCCACCACCAATTTTCCTCAGTCGTCACTCGTCGCCATCAGTGGTCCTTCGAAAACCCTAAACTGGTATTTTGAAAACCCTAACTTTTTATTTTTGATTTTTTTGCAAACAATTGTAATTCAAACAATGCTGTTTATTTTGGCTTATGTTACTCTATATGCTTATCAGTGTATGTTTTCATTTATTTTGGCTTGAAAACATTTTAGGATTTCAATGCTGTTTGGACCGTTTGCTTCACTACAAGAAAACGACCAAATAGCGACGGATATTTGCGACGGAATTTTATTCCGTCGCAAATATTTAGTTTGCGACGGAATTCACTCCGTCGCAAATTTTGCGAGGGATTTCCAAGTTTTTGCGACGGAAATCTTTCCGTCGCAAATTTTGCGAGGGAATTCCCAGTTTTTGCGACGGATAATTTCGTCGCAAAAATGTGACAAAAACAAATCAAAGCAACAAGGGTTTTTGCGACGGAATTTTGTTTTTTTGCGACGGAAATATTTCCGTCGCAAATTCCGTCGCATATATCACACAGCAAAATACCTGATTTCCCTTCAAAAAAAGAATACAACAAAAACACTCTTCTTCCTTCTCCTTATACCGTCCTTCTCCCTAACAAAGTAAACAAAAACACTCCTTCTTCTTCTCCTTCTTTTCCGGCGGCCTTCATTCCGTTGTTGTCGTTTTTTTTTTTTTTTTCCGGCGGACTTCTCAACTGTTTTAGGGTTTTCTTCCGGCGGTCTTCTTGCAAATTTCCGGCGGTCTACTTTTCCGGCGCTCTTCTTCCTTTCTTATTCCGTTGTAGTGATTGTGGTAAATATACTTAATTTCGTGTTTTTAATTTCGTTATTTTAATTTCGTGTTTTTAATTTTTTGTTATTAATTTCGTGTTTTTAATTTCTTGCAAACTGAATTAATTTCGTGTTAGGGTTTTAATTTCGTGTTAGGGTTTTTAATTTCTTGTTTTTAATTTCGTTTGTTTTAATTTTTATCTTTTTTTTTTTAATTTCTTTTCGGATTTTTGGTTGTTTTCATTTTCTTTATGCGAATTCATTTGTGATTTTGGTTTTTGATTTGGTTTTTTTCGAGCATTGGTTGTATCGATTTGTGATTGTGGTTTTTGATTTGGTTGTATGCTGAAACAACTCAAAGAACAAAGATTATGAACAAAGATTATTAATCAGCAGGAACTACTAGTTTTTCTTTTCATTTTAGATTGTTGTCTTTCTAATTTTGGTGTTTCTTCGTCGTAATTACTCCATTTTGAACTTTTTCATTTTTTCTGACCTTATCTATTGTTGAATTTTAGTATAAAGTTTAGTTCTTTTATCATAAGTTAATCCTTTTTCTTCAATTCTGCAACAAACCAAAAAAAAATAAAAATAAAATGGGAGTTTGGCTAATTAACCATATTTTATTAGGATGTTTTCTTGCTTTCATATCTGGGATTCAGGGTTTGAAGGTGTGTACTGATAAAGTTGGCCAATTTCCAACAAAATCAATGAAATATGAGCTTATGACATCGGAAAATGTGTTATGGAGCAGATGATGAGTCGATTCGGTAGCGACAGTTGTTCACCTTTCCAAATTCAGCGTCGGGACTCACCAGACGACGACGGCAGCGGCGCCGGGCAAGGGATGCAGCTGTAGATAGATATCTTGTTCCATATAACATACCTTAGCTCCATTATTATCATTGTTAAACTTTAAAACTATGAAACTATTTAAAGCCGGAAATACTTTGTAGGCATATGTTACATTTCAAATATATAATTCTCGGAAAATATAAATTGTCCTTATTTGATTAGAATACATAACGCGTCAGTTCGTACAGGTTCACAGGCACAAATACAAATAAGCAATCAAAACATTAAAAATCCGTTAGTTTTTTACGACGGAATATACCGTCTGCGACGGATTTTCCGTCGCAAATTTTGCGAGGGAATATTGCGAGGGAAATTCCGTCACAAAATTTGCGAGGGAAAATTCCGTCGCAAAATTCCCTCGCAAATTTTGCGACGGATTTTTGCGAGGGAAATTCCGTTGCAAAAGTTGCGAGGGAATTTTGCGACGGAATTTTCCCTCGCAAAACTTGCGACGGAATTTCCGTCGCAAAAAAAAAGATTTGCGACGGAATTACCGTCGCAAATGAAGCATGACTCCGTCGCAATGATGGAAGTTTGCGACAAAAAAAATAGCGACGGACCATTAGCGACGGAATTCCGTCGCAAACTACATTTTGCAACGGAATTAACCATTTTTGCGACGGAATTATTCCGTCGCAAAATTGAGGTTTTCTCGTAGTGCTTGAAGGTCCTTTGTGGATTTTCTTTGTTCACTTACGTTTTAAAAGTTTAAAGAAGTTAGATTCAGGTTTAAGGTTTAAATAGAATTCCGAACTAGGTGGTATCTTATGTTCGTTTTGGTTCAAAAATCAAGGGTTATGCTAATATTCGGTATTTTTTCGCATCACTTCGCTTATTTATTGGATGTGTTTAATTCTTTATCAAGCAACATTTTAATAACCATAACCTTTTTTTTCTTATAATGCTAAATAAATTGGCTTATTTATTTATTTTGGAGAAATTAATTGGCTTGGTTGATGTCTTTGTTTGTATACATTTGATTATTGTTTCAAAAACCGAATGGAACTTCCATTATTTTTCCTTCTCTTTATACTAATATTTATCCTTCATCATTTATCGTGTGTTTGGATTGGAGGAAATTAGGGGAAAGGGAGGGAAGGGAAATGGAGGGATAACAAATGAGGAAGGAAAGGAATTGGAGGGAAAGAAATGGAGGGATTAAATTGTAAAAAGTTGATCTCTTCAACAATGGAGAGATTTGGAAGGAAAACTTATTATTTTCCCCTCCCCTTACTTTTCTTTCCCTCTCTTTCATCACCCTTCCCTTCTTTAAACTCTCATTTTGCTATCCAAATAAACAATTAGTGTTTAAATACTGTCATGAAGTTATGATCTTATGAACTTGGATAAGCGTTTACAACTTGTTTGGATACAGTTGTCAAGTTTTATTTGCTTGCTTAGATTTAGCTGAATTGCAATTTTTGTTCTATAGTTTTTATTTATTCTAGTTGTATTTTCTTCGCTTGATTTGATGTAGTTGAATTGAATTTTTTGTTTTTTTAATTTTTGTTTGTTTTGGTTGAGTAAATTGCATTGCTTAATCTAGCTGATGATACATTAATTTTAATGTTTGTTTGTTTTGCTTGAATTTGTATATTTACTTTTTCTCTTTATAAGAAATTGAGGTATTTGGTTCTTTGTTTTAGGGTTTAGGTTCTCATAATTTGTTGTGGGTTGTTATGGGTTATTTTAAGAAAAAGTATTGTGGGTTTTCGTAAGCCATACACGTAATATGCAATTTTAAATTTTTTAGTATGTATTATTATCTATTGCAATCTTTAATTTTATTTACACTTTGTATTTATAAAAATGCAATTTCTACTTCATAGCCAAGTAGTTAAGATTAAGTGCCTACTACATGTCAAGTGACTTCACACAAAAATATGCCATAAATTAGTTAATTTTATCATCTAGTGTAATTATTTTCATATAATCCTCTGTTCTACATATAGTAACCAACAAAATTCAAAACTTGGAAACTCAACATCCAGCTAAGCTGGAGCTCCATTTCAAATACTAAAGTCAAAACTCAAATCGGTATTTCAGTTATACAGTTAGAAGAAGTGTACATTTTCATTCATTCACAATAAAAATTATCTATTACTAATCCATAGTAATACCTCAGGAGTGGGTGTTTGGTTCAACCCTTTCTAGTAGTATGGAATGGGTGTCGCTATTAATGACGAAAAAGATGAAAAAGTTGGAATCATTTACCAAGGGTATAGGATTCCACACCTCCCTTGTTAACATATGAGCGATGCGCCAAACACTTATAAAAAGAAAACGGATTTTCACTCCATACTCTATGGTTTCATATTCTCATTCCATCCCATTCCAAGTTTTTGAACCAACATGCTCTTAGTCGCTACTCACAACTCGAAGGCTATTGAAAAACAAACAACCTCCCAAACTAACAAGTGTACATGGATTTTAAAAATTCCTTATGATCTCTCACTACTACGTAATTTGCTTCTTCAATTATAGTAACAATGCTGAACTGATAACTAATTAAATGTTTATTAAAGCAAGAAGCACATTTTTGAAAGAATTATAACACCCATATATTAAATTTACTATGTTATTGTACTGAATACCTCAATTGTGTATTGTTAGTTGCACAATGTCAAAGGATCGGTCATGGATGACAATTGCCGTGATAAGGCGAAATTTGTAGAAGGGTGTGTGAGTTTGTGAGCGTGCAGAAGCATATTCACAAACTCAAAAAATCGGGGGGTTTTATCGCCATGTTTCAAGTGTGCCAGTGATCGTAAGTTTGAAAGTATTGCTGAGGTGAGGCTGCACCTACTCTTAATGGTTTTCGACCTGATTATTATGTGTGGAGTTATCAGGTGAGACGGAGTCCATGACGGTCCTTCTTCGCGTGGTAATCATCAACATGATATAGTAGTCATCACAATAACAAGACTTTACTCATGCAACCAATGATGATGTCTTTAGGAATGATGATTACAAACCGATGAAGCGGATCATAGAGTCGAAGAGATGGTGGAGGCCTTGAGAATGGACGACTTTGAATCCATTTCAAGAGCCTCTCGAAAGCCTTTGTACCCCGTTGTACTAAATTGACCATTCTTGTTGCTATAGATAATTGTTTAGTGTCAAGTCAGAAAACAATTGGACTGATAGAAGTTTCACAATGTTGCTAAAAGCTGAGTGGCATTTTCCGGATGGCAATGAGCTTCCTAAGTCGACTTACTATGCTAAGAAGCTGATGTGTCCATTCGGCTTAAAGTATGAGAGAATACATGCTGTTGTCCAAATGATTGCACATGTACCGAAAGATTATGATTGTTGGATAAGTGTCCAAAGTGCAATTTGCCACTTTATGAGCGCAAGGGGCACGGGTAAAGCTGGTCCGCCGTCCAAGGTGTTGTGGTACTCCCAATAATACCAAGATTCAAGCGGTTGTTTTCAATTAGTAAGGAGGCTAGAATCTAAGGTGACATGCGGAGGGTAGAAGGGTCAAGGGTTTGCTACAACATCCAGCTGATGGTCCGGAATGGAAGACTATCAACAGGAAGTATAAGACATTTGGAGATGACAATCGCAATCTCAGTCTTGCGTTGTGCACCGATGGAATGAACCCTTTTGGTACTCTTAGTTCGAAGCATAGTACATGGCCGGTAATTTTAACGATCTATAATCTTCCACCTTGGTTGTGCATGAAAAGAACGTACCTTATGCTATCACTTCTTATTTCTGGTCCAAAGCAACCCGGTAATGACATTGATGTGTATTTGGAGCCCTTAGTTGATGACTTAAGAAAATTATGGGATGAGGGTGTTTTGGTGTATGATTCCCATGCAAAGGAGACTTTCACGTTGCGTGCAATGCTTTTGTGCACTGTCAACGACTTTCCAGCTTATGGTAACTTATCTTGGTACAAGAACAAAGGGGTGAAGGCTTGCCCTATTTGCATGGATGATGGTGATTCTACATGGGTGGGTAAGTATGTTGACTGGTGCTATCGAAGATTCCTTCCACCTAACCACCCTTTTCGGAAGAAAAAGAAGCCATTCAATGGGATGGTTGAGGATCGTGTTGCTCGTCGTCCATTGACTGGTTATGAGGTGTATTCACAGGTTAAGGGGGTTCAAACCATTTTTGGGAAACCGAATGTCAACTATTCCGGGTTGTGGAAAAAGGAGTCTATATTTTGGCAGCTTCCATATTGGAGAGATTTACAAGTCAGACACTGTCTCGATGTGATGCAAATCGAGAAAAATGTTTGCGATGCCATACTTTCCACCCTTGTCAACATTCCGAACAAGACTAAAGACACTAAAGTCAATCGGGAGTTCTTGAAACAAGTTGGAGTTCGACCCGAGCTCTGGCCTCAGCTGAAAGAGAGTAAAAAAAGGAAGAATAAGGAGGAAGATGTACCATCACAAAAAGGAAAGGGGAAGGAAAAGGTGCAACAAAGTTCAAATGAAGAGAAAAAAACCTACTACCTTCCTCCAGCTTGCTACACAATGTCGAAACAGGAGAAGATACACTTCTGCACATCTTTATACAACTTAAAGGTGCCGTCAGGGTATTCTTCTAACATGAGAAGATTTGTGACTTTAGATGGTGAGTTGATGTTATCTAGTATGAAATCACACGACTGTCATGTTATGATGCAAGTGTTTTTACCAATTGCAATCCGTGGGATTTTACCTAAACATGTTAGGTACACCATCACCGAACTATGTTCCTTCTTCAATACAATATGTAGCAAAGCACTAGATCCAACTACGTTGGATACCCTCCAAGCACGTGTAGTTGAAACTCTTTGTAAGTTTGAGATGTATTTCCCGCCTGCATTCTTCGATATAATGGTCCACCTAATTGTACATCTCGTTCGTGAGATTAAGCTTCTAGGTCCCGTGTTCTTGAGATGGTGCTATCCTTATGAAAGACATATGGGGGTCTTAGGTAACAAGGTGGCGAATCCTGCAAGACCAGAATCTAGTATTGTTCAAGGGGTCATCAGTGATGAGGTCGGAAATTTCATAGCAGAATACGTTGCAGGTGCACATCCTATTGGTTTGCCTAAAACACGTCATGAATGGAGGCTTGATGGGAAGGGTACTATTGGGTCAAGAACGAGTTTGGCGAATCTGACAGTCCTCAACCAAGCTCATTTGTATGTGTTACATCATATGGCAGAAGTTCATCCTTTTCTTACTGAACATTGGCAGATCTTAAAGACTCAAAATCCAGGGATATCTGAAAGGGCATTGTCTAATTTGCATAATAAGATATTTATTGAGTGGTTTCACAACCGAGTTGTTGTGGAGAATCTGCAGGGTGTTACTGAAATGGTGAAGTGGTTAGCTTATGGTCTTCGGGAAACCGTTACAAATTATGAGGGTTATGATATAAATGGGTACTCATTTTGGACTACTTATCAGGATCAAAAGTCCCCATGTGTCCAGAATAGTTGTGTATCCTTGTTGGCATCACCAACCTTTTATGCTAGTGCAAAGGATCAAACTCCGGTAGATGCTACGGTAATGTACTATGGGAAAATTGCAGAAATGTGGGAGTCAGAGTATTGTACCTTCAATGTTTGTCTTTTCAAATGCAAATGGGTAGATAATAATCGGCGTTCGGTAAAAAATGATGACCCGTGTGGTTTCACTCTTGTTGACATGACTCGAATGCGTGAGGGTCCTGAGCCTTTCATACTTGCGGGGCAAGCAAAGCAAGTTTTCTACGTAACCGACCCTACTGACTCAAAATGGTCTATAGTGTTGCCGAGGAAACGTAGTATCCTCGGCATCGGAGATGTTGACTATGAGGAAGAGTATGACGCTTTTGAGGATTCTTCACCTTTTATTTGTCATAAAACAAGTGTTGCCGAATCGGTTGCTAACGAGTCCAGTTACCTGCGTGAAGACCACGCCGAAGGGATAACTGTTGCTGAAAATTGAATGTACTCGAAATTGTAAGACATTTAATTATGATATGCACATTTAAATATGATATACACATTTAATTGTAAGACATTTAAGTATGATATATACATTTCATTATGATTTTCAGGGATTTTGCGTCAATGATTTTTGAGTGATTTTCAGTGATTTTTAAGTGATTTTGACTCACATTTAATGACTGATTTTGAGCGAGTGGCAATTGACTGTGCATGATTTTGAACGACTGATTTTTCAATGATTTTGAGTGATTTTCACTGATCATGAGCCGTTGTGACTGCTTTTTGTTTTGAGATCATCCTGTGACTGTGTAACTGATTTTGTTATGACTTTATTTTTACTTTGTTTAATGAATGTTGGTATATTGTTATGATATCGGCTAAAGATTTCTTTCATGTCCATTATTTGTATTTACATTGATTTGTGTTTGTAGGTTGCATTAATTCCATGTCCAGTGATGACGATGTACATAGCGGTGATGATTCAAGTTCTGAGTCGGACCCAAGTTTTGACCATCGCTTAGAGGAAGATCAAGGAGAGCCGGAGGATATAGAGTACGACAAATTCCTTCAGAAGGTAGAGCAGTTCGAGAGAATGGCTGACGAAGCACCACCAATTGATGAAGCCGAAACTGCAGCCCCTAAAAATGCCCCCAATCAGCCACAGCAGACATCATCTCAGCGGCCTCAGTCCGCACCTGATCAGGGAAACCAGGCTGCTGTTGAGCAACCTGATTCCTAACCTGATTAGGCTGCTGGTCAGCAGGCATCTTCTGCTGACAGGGATGTGACGAAGTCTTTGTGCAACAGGAGAGGAAGAGGTCCGTCTAGGGGCGTGAAGTCGACAACACCAATGTATCTCGAGCACAATAATGTTGTCCAACCATGCAGTGAGTGGCGAAAAATGTATGGGAGACATATCGGCATTTTTATGAGAAAGCTATCTATTTTGCTGAAGTGGGAAGACGTGGAGGATGGCTTGAAAGCAGCTATGTGGCAAGATACTGTGGTATGTCCTTGTTATGTGTAGAACATGTTTATATTTATGGTTTAACTGGCATATTGGTTTAACTTCAATGTAGTATATGCTGAAACATATTTGTTTTATGTAGAATTTGTTCCATATCGAAGTTGATGAGGCTAAGGGCAACTTTTTCTCTCGGCCATAGCGGAAAGATTTAGAGATTTTAAGTCTAAACTTTTGAGTGGGTGGATCACCAAAAAAAGGAAGCGATCAAAGAAGGAAGCTAATAAGATGCCATACGATATTTACCCTCACACATCGAGCAAAGAATGGGAGGCCTTTGTTGCAAAGAAGACAACTCCGGAGCAAGTAGTAAGTATATCACTAACCATCGTATCTGTTGTTACATTAATCCTATGTTTTACTAATTATCATTTGCCTTTTGATTTGGACAGGAAAAACGCGCTATTGCTTCGCAAAGTGTCTCGCAAAAGAAGGCCTATCACCGCATGGGGCAGAAACCATATGAGCGGTCAAAAGATGATTGGGAAGAAGAAGGTATTTATGAAAAGGTGGTGTCGTGTGTTGGTGACAAGGAAGCCACCTCTTCTTCATCTGTTACGGTAATTGGCTCAAATCGCGTGGTAGATTGGTACTATTCTTTACATGCTCGAGATGCAAGTGGGAGGCGAGTGATTGTAGACCCTGAGTTGAAGAAAGTGGCAGATGCTGTGGTAAGAAAATTCGTTTCATTTTTGCCATTTTTGTTTGATTTTTGCTATTTTTGTTTGTTTTTAGCTATTTTCGTTTTTGCTATTCTTCGTTTGATTTTTACTATTTTTCATTTCATTTGTAGCTACTTTAATTTGATTTTACGGTAATTAGTTTGTAAAGTCTCCGAATATAGCTGTTACTGATAAGTTAGAAAAGCAAGGTTAGCTTTCGTAGTAAGCAACATCAGTAGTATACTAGGTATTTCATGCCAACTTATTTTGAGAAATTCTACCCATTCCTATTTACTTTGTCTAATATCAAGATTGAATTAAAGTAGAACATAAAACCAAGATTCAATTAAAATAGAACATCAATAATACTTGATTGAACATAATATCAAGATTCAATTTTGTATCTATAACACAGCTTGGAACGAACAACGAGGGTGAATCTCAAGGTCAGAATCCTACCCCTGTAGCAGGACTTCCCCCAAACCACACAGGACGTGTGAAAGGTTTGGGAGGTGTACGTTTAGGTAAGAGAAAGACATTTGGAAAAGACAAGTCAGGAAGTAGTTTTTCAAAAACGAAGATGAGTCCAGAAATGGAAAAAATGGTGGAGGAGTTGGTCAAAGAAAACTTCAAAGCTCTGTGTGAGAAGGTGGGAATTCATGATTTAGATTCACCTAATGAAGATGAAGTTCATAACAAGTCAAGCTGGCGAAAACAGACTTCCCGAGCTTCAAGTGAGCCTCCCATTCCAGATGTGGAGGTAATGTTTACTAACTTTTTTCATACTTTTAACTTCATTTTATAATACTTTACACTTCATTTTTTAATACTTTTAACTTCATTTTTTGATCATATGGCCTTCAACATTAATTATTTTTCAGGAGGAAACACCATGCATAATGCTCCTCCGGGATCCACGAGGTGGAAATGGTGGTTTACTGGTGGTTGCATTTGGTCATCTTCAACCAACTATCCAGGCCCAAGTCTCGCATCTCCAAGCTATTGGTGTAGCCAATTGTAACGTGTCGGTTGATTCTATTGTAGACGGATGGGAAGATGTAATACTTCCCCTTCCGCGGCCAGAGTGGGGATTGAATACTTTGGGAGAAGCACGAGGTAGTTTTGTAACGTGGCCTCGGAAATGGGTGCAGTTTCCAGAAGAGGTGATTAAAACCCTTAAATAAAGTTGATTAATACTAATTTTCCAATTATCGTTTTAATCCCTTTTATTTTCGTTCTCATATATATGTTAATGTGAATAAAGTGGAGAGTTGAAAGAGAACAAGAACAACAACACGGGAATAGAGATTTCGCAAAAGAATAAAAGGATGGCCTGAACAACAAGATTTCCTCGAAAGGTTCAAACAAGGAAGTTGAAGATGAGGTGTACAAAAATGTGTCACCTGCGTGTCAGTGGCTACATGAATGCACCAAAGATGAGCCGGAAGAGAATCCTTTAAAGGTGTGGTTGAGCAAGGATCAATTCCACTACTTTGAGGATGCTGAGACATGTGTAACGAAAGCTGATGTTTATGATTTCCTTGTTGGGGAGATGTTGTCTTTGTCAGTGTTGCAAGTGTTCATGAGGTTACTATTTTCTCCATACCTTTTTAATTTTAAATTCCATGCTTTTTACTTACAAACCTAATTGAAGTCCATTTTTACATAACTCATGTATGTTCTATTTCCATAAGCTGCCTCTTTAATTCTATTGATTTTGTTTGAATGATTGTTTATGAGATGTAGCAACTTGTACACTAATGTTTCCCCTTTTTTTTCGACCTTAATTAGTTGTGTTTACTTAGATTTGGCCGGAACCAATACCAAGAACAAGGTGTGGTGGTTGTGTCCTCAAGAGATTTATGAGGATCAATGTCTAAAGAGCAAGGGTGATGTGAAAGTGTACCTTGAAACCGCCATCAAAGAAGCAATTCGAGCGAAAAGGAAGTTCATTATCGCTCCGTCACTTGAGGAGTAAGTCTGTTTCACTTTCCCATTGTTTCTCCCCCCACCCTTATTGTTCCTTCTCTTGTTTCACTTTCCCATTGTTAAGGCAACTTTCCCATTTTTAGTTTCGATTTCCAAATGTTATGCTTTCTCTTGTTTGGCGCAGTTCACATTAGGTGCTTTTGTTGATATCACCTTTGACATACAAGGTGTATCAATTTGATTCTTGCCGTCCTCAGTCGCCACGTAGATTATTGATTATGATGTGGGTGAATAGGTAAATTATAACGTCAACCAAAAATCTTTTATACTAGAAATGTAAGATAATATGGCTCCTCACCTTCGCTTATTTTTTTTCCTCCGTATAGTGTCATGAAGAGGATACGCACAAGCACCATGATTCCGAAGTTGATATCAGTTGAGGTACGGACATCGAAATCCTATACATTTGTGGTGGTTGCTTACTTTGTCATGCAAATTTTCTATTGGTTTTTTTTTAATGTCCTATGTACTTCAAAGTGCGTGTAACAGCAAAACGGTACTGATTGTGGGTACTATGTAATGCGTTACATGCATGACATCATCTCAAGCTGTAATGAGTCAGATTATCTTGAGGAGGTAAGTACTGCAATAATTTCCGGAAGGCAACATGCTACTTTGGGTTTGTTTCCTTAGTTTTGAATGCTGGTATGGGTTTGTGTTGTTGGTTTTGTCGGTTAATTTGGCCTGTTTTAGCCAAAGCTTAGGTAACTTTGATGATAACGGTTGATTTCTGCCTTTTAAGTCCAAACTATATTTTGAAGTTCATTTGTGTTTTGTTGGGGTGGGACTGAATAAACAATATCAATATTGGATTGCGTATCGAATGCAAATCTTCTCCTATTTAATTTAGATGAGTGGGTAAGGAATAGCCTATCATTAATTTTTCTTCGTGTAGAATTGCTTTCGATTGACTAATCCTCCGCAGTCATCTTAATTTGCAAACACCAAGCAAGTTTATAGCATTTTGTAGCATATTAAGGTTGCTGATGAGATAGTAGAGTTCAAGTAGTATATTATAGCATATTGATAAACCTCCGTCTAAAGATTCAACTGAAATTTTCAAATGGCTCACGAGCATAGATATGCGATGACCAATGCTCCCAAATACTGGGCTGCACATTTGTGGAAGACAGAAAATAATGGGAATTTTATGTTTGTGGAAAAAACATTAAAGGCTTCCATGAATATATTTCAGGCCTTTAATGTATTCTTTTCCTATACCAGAGTTCCATTATTTCTTCTATATGTGTTATGTGCAGAACGATGACCAATGCTCCCAGAACCTGCTTTTCATATAAGTCAATCACTATTTTCTCTTTTTGTGTTATATGGAAAACAAATTTTGAGAGCATTGTTCGTCGTATACCTGTGCTCGTGAATTGTCTGAAAGTTTCAGTTGAATCTTTAGACGGGGGCTTTTATCAATATGCTATAATATACTACTTGAACTGTACTATGTCATCAACAAGTTTAATATGCTACAAAATGCTATAGACTTGCTTGGTATTTGCAAATTAAGATGACTGCTGAGGATTTATCAATCGAAAGCAATTCTACACGAAGAAAAATTACTGGTAGGCTATTCCTTACCTACTCATCTAAATTAAATAGGAGAAGATTTGCATTTGAAAGAAAGGACAATGTTGAAATTGTTTATCCAGTCCCAAACCAACAACAAAACAAAACCAACCAACAACAGACTTACAGGTTAATAGCATGGTTTATCCAGAAAGTTTGCCACTGCTGTATTTTCAATTGCTGGTGGTCTGTTTTGGACTCTTTGGGGCGGTTTTTTGGATGCTTTAGGTCTGTTTTGGTTGCTGGGTATGGGACTGTTGTATTGTTGGTCTGTCTTGTTTCTCTGGATTTGTGTTGAGTTGTTTTGGACTGTTTTGGGCGGTTTATTGGATTGCGTGTCTGTTTTGGACTGGTAGTCTGTTTTGATTGCTGCTGCTGCTTTTGTTGTTGTTCCCGTCAAACAAAGCGGGGGTGCTGTGATTGTGGTATTCATGGCTACTCTGACTTGGGACTGTCTGAATAAGCCTAAAACACTTGAATCCAGCTCAAGTAAGAATAACATACAATAGCAGCTCCATAATCACTCAAAGCAAAAAGGCAAAATAAATCATAACAAACCATCAGGTTGTTCTGAAAAGCTCCCTGAAAGCTATGTCCGGTTGAAGAAACTCCTTCCTCGTTAGCTTCCCATAGAATCATTACTTGGCACTCTTACAAACTGTGTCTCTCTTCAGCTTCCAACACATCTCTACAATTCTGCAATTTAGGAAACTTGTATTGTCTTTGTCAAATCATGAAGTATCAGACAATTTGGGCCTAGTTTATTAGGAATCACCCCATGATCTGCCAGGAACTTTGCCGGGATAAGTGGGATATTTTTTGTGTTTATTTTTTGAATAATTTCTTTGGCTTGTTTTCTTGCTTTTACTTATAAACTTTTTTTTTTCTTAGCTTACTCTGACTTAGGAAAGAATGTCTTACCTTTGTATTGTTATTAAGCTACACTTAGCTTTAGCTTCAAATTTCAATTAGTAGTTGACATGCTGTTAAATTAAAAAATGGATCGTCGTCTACTAAAACAAGGAATAATTTAGGGAAACATAAACAATCTACTTTTGCACTTATCCTGCAAAGTATACGTTGATTTGTCATCAGTTGTGAAACATGCTACATTAGTTTGTGACTTTGTGTTGCTGTTACTCTGTATTTGAATTATTACTAAGTTGTGGATATTAGAGCTTCATAAGTAGTTGCGGAGTTTGTAGTTGTTGCAGTAATTGTGTTGTTAATGGTTGTGCTGGAGTTGGGGATGGTAATGTTACTGGAATATCAGTCACATTAACTTGAGGTTTTGTTTATGATTATGGTTGTGGTTGAGGTTGTGATTGCGGCTGCAACACCACTTGCTGCACCTGTGGCGGTTGTGGTGGAGGTGGGTGAGGTTGTGTTGTGGTGGTGGCAGCACTAGCAGCAATAACAGGTGTCGTTGCCCAAGCCTGGCCTTGACCTTGTGCTTGAGCCTGGACTTGGGCGGGCAAGGGCGTCGGAAGTTACTGGTGTGTTTGTGTTATGAGTCATGAGTTGTTGTTGTGTGTATGTTGGAGTTATTAAGGGAGTTGGTTGCGTCTTGTGGTTCTTAGTTGTTCGTTTATGTGTTCAAAGTTCCTGGTGTTCGTTTAACATGCACTTATGGTTTGTGTGATTTCTATTAAGGAAGTATCATTAAACTGGTTTTAAATTATTGTTTATTAGGTATTGACAAAAGCTACATGGATTCGAGAAGGGCCTTTCAGCAAAGCAAAATTAGCGAGGTTCGAGACAAGGTTGCGACATTCTTGTACGCACATTGTTTATGAAGAAGCTAGGAATATATTACTACATTCACTTGACTTAGTTATTAATTGAACTTTTAGCTATTGGAAATTTGTGTATTGGTAATTTGTAATAACAATCGATTTATTTATATTAATTGAACTGAATTTGGTTTCGATAAATTTGGTACTAGCTGCGGAATATTATTTGCAAGGTGCGTGGATGATATTAGGAATTAGGAGCATAAAATAATTTCAGAAAATTACCCAAAAAAAAGTATTATTTGCTGCGGTTATTCAATAAACCACAGCAAAAAACTCAACTGAAATTGGAGGGAAACAGGACATTTGCTGCTGTTATCTGTTGCGGTTAACTGAATAACCACAAACCCTATTTTTTGTTGCGGTTTAACTGCAGCAAATAAAATTTCATCATTTGCTGCTGCTATAAGTGTTGCGGTTCAAAACCGCAGCAAATACCCGGCAAAAAACCGCAGCAAAATGCGTTGTTTGTACTAGTGCAAAAGTTCAATCTAATAATAGGCCCATTTAGACCTAAATAACGTATATATGGGCAACATGGACATGAATCCAAACCCATTAAATACAAATTTAATGATAACTTAGCAAAAATCAATATAAACTTGCAGCGTAACTAACTCTACAACTCTACACAAACAGCGCAACTCTTCTAATTGCGCTACACTGTTAGCGTCACAAGTTTAATAACGCTACCTTGCTAGCACTACTTCTTTTGTCACGCTACAAAGCTAGCGCTAGAACTTTTTATGTGTTAAAAAGTTATGTATTTTGAATAATTTTGATAAATATGTATTATTTATTTGAAATTACTTATACACAATTAAATCATAATTAACACCAACTAAAAGGGTTTTAAGTTATTTTAGAGCCCGTTATGGTTCAATAAAAAACCCACTTTGGTTTTTTTTTTTTCAACTTTTTATCTATTAACATATACTAAACGGACACATTCTTTTAAGTGCAATCATTATAATATGAAATTGCAAGGGATACTACATATTATTGGTATACAAAATGATGAAAAAATACCTAATGTAAACAAAAGAAATTTTGTTTGCTCTAGAAAGTGATAATATGTGCTATATTGGCTACTACTTTTTTTCTAAACAATTCATCCCACCTTTGCATCAAACACATCATTCTAAGTGTTTAAATTATGAGCCCATGGTTGAACCTACTCCGAAATATTTTAGAATCTATTAATCAATAGACCCAAGGTCTATATATAGTTTGGACTGAAATATAATGAAGTTTCAATCAATTATGGTTATTATTTAAATTCTTCAAATGCAAGCTCAACAAAATCCAAAGAACAATATTCAAGACGATGTAGACTCATACATACAAGAAACATGATTTGGACCAAAACTAGAACTCCATTGACTTCCCTAGTTGAATTTCTCTTTTCTTTTCTTCTTCTTTCATGGTAGAGTTTGAGACTTGTGCTACCAAGTATCATTTATGTACTAATCTCAACTATCAATAAAATGAAATTCCTTTCATCTTCAAATTGTACATTCTCTCTCTACTCATCATCTTGCTTAAACAATTACAAGTGAATGAACTCATCAAGTTGAGTTAATCAACATGGTAATGAAGAACAAGTTAAAGCATAATTGGCACAATATAGACTACGTTGTTCATATCAAATGCATCCTTAATTTGACGCATGCACACCTTTAACAACTTACTCTATATTACATCATTTAAATTAAATGTCTCAATTCCTTAATTAAGTTATTAAAGCAAAGCGGTTCAAATAAATTCTCGTTTGGGCAACAAAATTTACTTTATTAACCATAGGCCCAGTCATCATGAGCCTAAAAGTTCAACTGAGGCTCAATTTAAGTCTCAAAAATTAGGGTCTCACTCCAAGTCCACTTAGTGTTAATTTAAAGATCCAATACACCAACATAAGAGGCACCTTTGAAACCCTAAAAATGTCTACCTTATCTTGAATAACCTACATTATGATCCACTTTCTTGGTAGCCCGTTTGTGCCTAAACACATAGCTTGTTTCTTTCAACCTACATAAAACTTAGCCTAGGGATGGGAATTCTACGAGGACATAAATTAAAATGCAACTCCATAAAGCAAATAATGTTAAAGTAGCTCTGATTTTCAATTCAAGATGGAAATGCATGAAAAGTTTTAACAAGTAAAGTTGTAAGTAATAGAGTTGCTCAAGTCTAAGAACAAGTTTGTAGCATAGTTTGGGTTAATTATGGGTATTTGAGCCTTCTTTCCCATTTCTTTCTTACACCCTAAGCTTAGCCATGATACAGCCCTGAAAAAGCCCTCCTTGAGGTGTAACAAAAATGCAAAAAACTTGTGTCTTTACCTTTAACACATCAATAACTCAGAAGCAAGAACTACGTAAGACCTAATTCCAACTCGAATTGGATACGTATGCAACCTTTCATAAGGTGCGGTCTCAATAGTCCTACATCTTAAAGACATGTAACATGAGTAAAATTTTAAAGGCCCACGAAAAAAAGGTCCTTTGAACACAAGACCCACCTAAGGTCTTCGTTTTATTTTAGGACGCACAACCGTCCTTAATAGAAAATTGCCTTATTGTCACATAAAGCATGTCATTTTTTTCTACACATAACATTCTTCTTTCCTTTATTTTCACACATACTCTTCTTCATCAAGCTTCTTTCCTTTCTCTTGGTCATCATCATCAACTCTTGTAGTGTCATCTTTTAATCAAACACTCACATAATTCCTTTACTCGTTCCTTTTTATTCCGCAAAATCATCCAACTTCTTCATTTTCTGTTAAAGAATGGATTTTCATAGCTATCTTATACCTATCCATGGCAGCATGAGGCATCACTTTGACACCATATCATCCTCTCATCACCAAAATCTTTCCTATCTCTTCTAGTTTTGGTCTTCATAAACTTTGCAGCTCGTCTACTTCAAGCATTATCATCTTGAACACTTCAAAACTTGAGCAAGCATTTACAATATTGATCTCTTATTTTTCTAAAGAGGTTCACATTACTAGTAGCCAATAGTTAAATTTGAAACAAACTTCTCAAACAAGATAATCACGGAAGTATAAGATGATGGCTCATAATCTAAGATCAAATGAGCAAGCTAAAATCACTCCCCTTTGAATCATAAGTGTTGTCAAGCACATTATACAACAACTACAATCAATTTTAGATCCTTAACTTCTACTATTCTTTCTTCCTCATTCTCCCCGTACAAAAAACTAATCATTTTCTTTTTCAAAAAAAAAATCGATTTAGAGAAAGTTGAGATACCCCCATCCCTTGCTTCCTACTAACTCATGCTATGGCAGCTCCGTGCTCATTTGTACATATTTATGATTGTTTTCCTCGTGCTTATTAGTAGCTAATTTGAGCATACTTACATTATAACTAGCTTGTACATACTCTTCTAGCTAGCTTTGCATACATACTTGTGACCTTTCTTGTTGCTACAAGTCTGCATACTTACACCACCTTATACACCCTAGGGGCTACATTCTATTCAAAATTAGTTATGAAGCCACTTGCTTCAAAATCTCATTAAACTTATGACATTTGCTTGTTGCTCCTTATGAAAAAAAAAACCATTGACTTTGTCTCACTTGAAACTTCAGTTTGCCGATTATTTTGGGAGTACGTCGCGTAACCCTCCACAAAATATTGCCATTTTTCCCCTACTCGGACCCTCGGTCTCAAAATATAGCTCATTAGTTATATGTCAAAAATAAAAGGCCCAAGGTCTAATCAATAATACAAGAACAATTAATAAACTAAACTTGAAAAGCTTATACAAAAAAAAAGAGCCAAAAAATTAAAAAAGCGTAGCATCACAGATATTGTAGCGCTAAATGAGGAGCGTCACAACATTTTCAGCGCTACTTAACAAGCGCAATAGATTATGCAGCGCTCCATAGCGCAGCGCAACAAAGTTTGTCACGCTACAGCAGCAGCGCTACTAATTTTCTTGCACTATCTCCTTTGAGGTAAAATTAAGAGCCTTTTTACTTTTATCATACTAAATGATGGGATAATTGATTTCTTATTCTTGGAGCACGTTGCTTCATAGATATTAAGAGGATTTCCATTTTTGGTTATTAATTAAGAGCTCATTACTCTTATAATTAAATTAATCAAGAGCATTTTCACTTTTTGATTATTAATTAAGAGTGCATTACTCTTATAATAAACTAATCAAGAGCACTATCACTTTTGATTATTAAATTAGGAACTACCTACCACTCTTAAAAATGTCAAACTATACTAATCATGACATTTAAAAGCTAACAGGTCGTACTAATCAAGAGCACTTCTCAATAGTTCATGGACCATTATACTTCATTCTATAACATTATTTAGAGAATCATTTGCCAAAGCACTTTTGTTTAATAAAATAAAAGCATACTAGTATACTACTCTTACGATGCTTGGAGCATTCTTCAGTAATCGTTATAAAACAAACATATTTAATATGCTTGAACATTTGTATGACTACATTTGAATAAGTTGTAACAAATAATTATCTAAATCAACATGTAAGCACAAATTCATCTCATATTTCTCAAAATTAACTTAATTAAAGAATGTTTGAGATAGAAGCACTTACATTACAAAAGAAGAAGCACTTAGAGGAAAGAGCAGAGTAGTGCAAGACAATGTACTCCGCTAACACCTCAACGTCACAAACCCAAACACGCTACCTCAGTGGCGCGACTAAGTCTACCACGCTACAACATGTACCGTGACTAATTCTGCAGCGCCATCACTCAAGCCCAGCGATAAAACCACTCCAATGTCCCTAAACAACACTATCATGTATTATCAATTGAACATCAACTTTTATAATTTGAGCAACATTTCAAACACAACAAATGAAGAAACTCTCACTTGGGAGCGTGATAGCAGCAACCACACCGAAGGTCATAGCGCCTTTTTTACTGTTAAGCTGACGCATCAGCATGGTTGGCTTTGTGACGCTATAAGGCTAGCGTTCTTGACTGTGCTTTGTTGTATTTTCAAGTGCTTTGAGTTTGTTTTTGATGTTAATCCCTTTTCTCACTCCTTTATCCAAAATACTCAAGAGAAAAAATACATTGAGGTAAGGTTTGTGATTATATGACAACATCATTAGCTTTTGTCAACAATTCTAGTAAATAAGCGAATTACTTAAAATAATAATAAATGAGTGAATTTATTACATTTTCAATAATTTCGGTAAATAAGCGAATTTACTTCGAATATTAATAAATGAGTTAATTTATTACATTTTCAATAATTTTGGTAAATAAGCGAATTTACTCAAAACAGTAATAAATGAGCGATTTATTATATTTGTTAATAATTTCGGTAAATAAGCGAATTTACTCAAAAAAGTAATAAATGGGCGAATTTATTACACTTTTTCAATAATTTTGGTAAATAAGTGAATTTACTCAAAAAACTAATAAATGAGCGAATTTATTACACTTTGTCAACAATTCTGGTAAATAATCGAATTTACTCAAAATAGTAATAAATGAGCGAATTTATTATATTTTTTTCAATAATTTTGGTAAATAAGCGAATTACTCAAAACGTAATAAATGAGCGAATTTATTACCTTTTCTTCAAATATTCTTAGTAAATAAGAGGATTTACTAAAAATAGTAATAAATAAGCGAATTTATTACCTTTTCTTCAAATATTATTAGTAGATAAGCGAATTTACTAAAAATAGTAACAAATAAGCTAATTTATTATCTTTTCTTCAAACACTTCTTTAGTATATAAGCGAATTTACTAAAATAGTAATAAGTAAGCGAATTTATTGCCCTTTTGTGTTCAGATATTTTAATAAATAAGTGAATTTACTTGATTAGTAATAAATAGACAAATATATTACTTTTGCTTATAAAATTGAATTTAAAACGTTTTAATAAGTAAACGAAATTATTAAACCTCATTTTCTACATGTCGATTTCAAAGTAAGAAAGTCGATTAATATCAAAATAACACAAAGAGGCTTTTTAAGTTTTGGAAGCCATTGCTTTCTAAAATCTTGATACACCCATTGGTTAATAAGGAGCCCTTGATTCCGGATATGGAAGTCTAGAAAAGCGATTCGAGCATACTTTGATTTTCGTCTTACTCAGACTCAATCAAAGTGGGGGCTAACTTTAGACATCTAATTTAGTCTCCGGTCCCGTGGTAAGACTCCATGATGAACAATAAAACCCACTTCTCTAGATTATTGGACAATTGATGTTATTGGACTTAATTTTACTATTTTTCTTAAATGTTAAAATAATTTTAAAAAAAAAACCATTTATATTATTGGATTTTTATAAAAGCCCAATATTTGATTTATTAAAAAAAAAGATATATATATATATATATATATATAAACGAGTTTTGGCGTTGCGTGACTCACCAAGTCGCCCTAACGCAGCAGCGTGAGAAGCAAACCAGCGCTAGCTGCGCAGCGTGACAGCTTGTGTCACGCTAGCTGGTTAGCGTTACTAAACTTGTAACGCTACCTGGCCAGCGTGACAAAACCTGTCGAGCTACACATTTTTCTTATAAATACCCTTTTTTCTCTTCTAAAACGGGCCTGTTGACTCTCTTGATTTTTCTACCCATACTCACACTTCCAAAATCGACATTCTCTCATTCTCCTAAACCTACTTTCTCTCTCTTTTTTCTCCTTTTCTCTTTACACTTAAACTTTTCTCCATCAAATTATTCTTTTATTCTATTGGTAATTAAGTGGGTTAATTTCTTATTATTACGAATTAAATTTGAAACTTTGTCCAAATTAATACTCGAAGAAACAATAATCAAGCGAGAAGTGTAAGTTTTCTGAGAGCCTTAAATTAAACTTTATGTATTGATTGTTGTATTTATTTATTCGTATATTTATTTCAATTTTTCAAGTTTTTGTCAAAGGACTTAATTTGAATTAATTTATCACATTAAACTAAGATACTTTTTGGAGAAATTGTATCATGCTAGGAACCTTGAATTAATCTTAACGACGGTTTGACTAAATTAATTAGTTTCATTTGATTTCACCTTACTAATAGTAATTCTGTATTATGTTGTAAATTATTATTTTGTAGTTCTTTATATAACTTGTGTATATGATATGTGCGGTTTTTATTGTGTCTTTCCCCTTGTTTCGGGCCAATTTTGTGCCTAATAGTTGTGATGCTGGCTTGATTTTAGCTCATTTGATGTTCTTTAGCTAATTTGAAGTGTTTCGCCAAGTTTGTTTGATTTCCGACAATTTTAGAGCTTTTTAGTTTGATTTTATCATTTGCGGTTGTTATGCTCGGTTTTGGTGTGTTTTGTAATTTCAGGAGCACGGAAACCAAGGTTTGGAACAACGCTGGGAAGCATGGACGAAATAAGAATGATATTTGCATGGGAATGCGTGCCAAAAAGTTATGGAAACAAGTCATGAAGAAATTATGAAGAAATAAGAAGAAAAGAAAGAAAATAAGCTTCTGAGGACTCAATGCGCCCGCATAAAAGTCCTATGCGCCCGCATTTAAAGAGAAAATCAGCTGAAGAGGCATTATGGAGGGTTGATGTGGGAGCACAAAACTCCTATGCGCTCGCATCAGCGTTTTTCCGGAATTTTTGTTTTTCTTTTATTTTCTTCGTACTTTGACTTTGTAAGCCCAATTTTGGGGTATTAAGGGCACGACTCTCAAGGCAAAAGAACCTTATTCTTTTCGTAATTTAGAATTACTCTCTTAGGTTTTATTTTAAGCACTTTTTCTCTTTCAAAATTAATTTGGGAATTAGGGTTTTGTTCTCAACAATCAAATTCCAATTCAATTCAAGTTCTTCAATTTGTTCTTCAATTTGGGTATTCTTTTGCTTTTATTCTTTTTATTTAGTTTAATTTATGCTTTTTAGTTTCATTAGTTTAATTAATTTAGTTAATTGTTGATGTTAATTAGTTTAATTGTCAATTATTTCATGAATTTAATTGTGAATTCTATAATTATGTTTGCTTTGTTTTTCATATTCTTGAGTGAGTAGTCAAATTTCTAGGGTTAGGGAAACCTTGACTAATTAATGGACTGATTAAATTAGATTGTTTCAATTCCGCAGTTAGTAGTCATTTTCCTATTATTGGGTTTTTCGTTTACAATTGAATTGTGCGCAGATTTAGTTGTAATTTTGGTAGTTGTTGAATTTGATGCCGAGAGGTAAAAATACCACAATAAGACCACTGAATAATAGGCGGAATTAGTCTAGGCATGAGCGAGAGCCGCTAGATGAGTTTCGAGGGAGTCTAAATTCGAGAGAATTAGTGAGCCCTAATTTGATGATAATTGTGAGATTGAACGATCTTTGTTAGTGAATCCATTAGTTATTCTTGGTGACCCGAATGACCGTAGGCTTAATTTATAGTTTTAATCTTCGTCAATTCCCGGTATTAATTAGCAGTCAATCAGTAGTCAGTTAGTTAGTCAACATTTCTCAACCAAGGCCCTTTGTATGGTTTAAGCTTTTTAGAACTAATAGAGTTCAATTGCTTCCCTGAGGATTCGATCCTGACTTTCCTAGTTACATTAGTTAGTGTTGTTTGGTTTATTTTTGATAGGTGTGCGATAGCCTCATCAAATTTTGGCGCGATTGTCGGGGAGGCTCTGTTTGTCGGGTTTATACTGTTTTCTTTTTATTTTTCTTAGTCTCAAAGAACTATTTAATTGTTTGAGGTTGTTTCTTATCTTTGCTCGGAGTTTCCATTATGTGCAGGTTCATAGGTTTATGCAAAACAACTGCGAGCCTGATACTTTCATTTTCCCTGAGCCCGAGCAAGTATTTTTTAAGCAATTGAGACGTTGTAGACGCCGAATACTTCTTCCCCGATCTGTGGAGGAAACTGTTTCTGACTTGTCTCAGTTTTTCGAGTTCACTTTCAACCTGTTATTTGAAGGGTATTTAGAGGTCGAAATGGCTGCCGAAGGAGAAGGACAGGGTAGAGGACCACCACCTAAACCACCGCCACCTGCTGCCCGTTTGTTGAGAGACTATTCCTTGCCTAGTACGGAGTCAATGGCTGGAGGTTATTCAATACCCGATACCGATGCTGCTAACTTTGAACTGAAACCGGCTCTTGTGAACATGGTTGAACGAAATCAATTTTCAGGGACATTGAAGGAGGATCCGAATTTACACTTACAGAATTTCCTTCAATACTGTGATACTATCAAGCAAATGAATGTTTCCAAGGATTACGTTAGAAGGAGAATGTTCCCATTTTCATTGAAGGACAAGGCTGGAACCTGGTTGAATGATCTTAATATGGCTACAATTACTTGTTGGGAGGATTTAGCTCTTGCTTTCCAGAGGAAGTACTATCCACCACAGAGAGCTGCTTTATTGAGGAGCCAAATTACTAACTTCAATCAGGAGACAGATGAGTCACTATATGATGCTTGGGAACGGTTTAAGGAGTTATTGAGAATGTGCCCTCATCATGGGCTTGAGAAATGGTTTCTCGTTCAATCATTCTACAATGGGTTGGGTAATGAGAGTAGAGCTTTGTTAGATTCTGCAGCTAATGATCGATTTATGAACCAGGAGGTCAGTGCTGCATATGAGCTGATTGATGAAATTGCCACTCATAACTCACAGTTTGGTAACCTTAGAGGGCATTCCAAGAAGGGTGGAAAACATGTAGTTGATAATAAGTATGAGAGTTTAGCTGCATAGATCAATGCCATAAGTCAGAAGCTCGACAAGATTGGTACTACAGTTCCCCCACCATCACCTGTAGCTGCACTTTCGGGATGTACTGATCCTTTCTATGATTCCTGCGGTTCATTCGGTCATAGTTCCCAGTCATGTACCAGTTCAGTAGAGCAAGTGTGTGCCTTTCAAGCCTACAAGAACAATCCATTTTTTAATACATACAATCCGGGCTGGAAGGATCACCCATAATTTTCCTACAAGAACAACAGCAATGTGCAGAATCCTCAGCAAGCTATGCCACCTCAGCAGGCACCCCAGCAGATGCAGAGATATGTACCACCACACCCACCAGGTTTCAGCAGGCCGCCACTATCAGCACCACCACTGCCACCTCAACCTAGTGGTGAAATTTCAGAGCTGAAAATTATGATTTTGCAGATCCAGAAAAATATGGAGGCAATGTAGGCTCACAACAGGCACCTGGAGACACAGATAGCTCAGATTGCACAATCAACTGCTCAAATGCAACCAGGCCACCTTCCATCACAACCTACACCTCTAGTATCACAGGCATCGCAAAATCCCCCGAGGGACCATGTCAATGCCATTACATTGAGGAGTGGAACTACTTATGAGGGTCCAAGAATGCCTACTGATGATGCTAATTTTGATGTTGCAGGTGGAGCTAAGAAGACCAGTGATGTGGTGATTGAAGATTTAGAGACAGTTCTAGATAAGGAGGCTGAAGCACCTAAGGAGAAGGTAGATGACACATTGATTGATACGATCCCGAGGTCACAGGTTAGGTTGCCCTTTCCGAACAGGGTGGCCAGGAGTAAGAATGATAATCATTTCAGTAAATTTTTAGCTATTGTTAAGAATTTGCAAGTTACTGTGCCTTTTACTTATTTGATAACTAAAATTCCTACTTACACTAAGTTTTTGAAAGACATTTTGAGCAGGAAACGTGAGTTGAGTGTGGTGGAGACCGTAGCACTTACGGAGGAGTGCAGTGCTATATTGCAAAACAAGTCCCCACCTAAGCTGAAGGACCCGGGATGTTTTTCTAATCCTTGTAACATTGGCCCCCTGTTTATTGATAAAGCTTTATATGATTTAGGGGCTAGTGTTAGTGTCATGCCTTTGTCTATTTGCAAAAAGCTTGATATGGGTGCTTTGAAGGTCACTAACATTACCTTGCAGATGGTAGATAGGACAGCAAAGTACCCTAAAGGTATTTTAGAGGATGACCTGGTGAGAGTAGGGAAATTCTTTATTCCTGTTGATTTTGTAGTGTTGGATATGGAGGAGGATGCACACATCCCTATAATTCTAGGTAGACCATTCTTAAATACTGTAGGAGCTATTATTGATGTAAAGAATGGAAATTTGACTCTTTCTGTAGGTGATGACAAGGTTACCTTCAACCTTGATAGTGCATTGAAAAGTCCTAGGATAGAACAATCGTGTCATGCAATTTATACTCTTAACGAAATTGTTCTTAATGACTTGCCTCGATCCCCTAATAAGGATCTTCTGGAGGCTCCTTTGTGTTTGGATTATATTGCAGGTGATGAAAATAGTGTTAATAACAAGTTTTTCCAGGGTCAAAAGAAAAGGAAATCCCGTCCCAAGAAACGCCGGAAACCTCGAAAACAATCTTCTCATGCTTGTAATGTGAATACGACAAATGATAAGGTTTTTAACAAGGAACGTGAAGCATTTGAGCAACCAACAACTCCGAATTGCTTTGATTGCCTAACTAAATGGGGTTCACGTTCACTCTTCGATCCTCCATGAGCTATGAGGTAACATGGTCAACCTAATGACCCTAAGCAAACGCTTCTCGGGAGGCAACCCGAGCTTCCTGTCCCTTTTTAACTCTTTTTGTGTGTTTTTGGAGTGTTTTAGTTTATTTTCGTAATTTTTTGTTAGTTTGTGTTCGTGTGTTTTTGTGTGTTTTTAGGAATAATTGAGTAACTAGGGGTTTTCGGTAGAATTCCAAAGTCTATAGTCTAAGTAAAGGTCAAGGTGAGTGAAAAAGAGAAAGTGAAATTTGTTAAATGTCAAAGAAAAGAAAACAAAGTGATCGGGGTGAAACAGGGTAGATGCGGACGCATGGGGGTTTTATGCGCCCGCATCTGACCCCCAGAAGTACAGAAAATTTATTGAAGATGGTTGATGCAGACGCATGGGAAGTTTATGCGCCCGCATTAGACCTCCAGAAGTCCAGATTTTTTTTCCCGCCCGCATCTACGCAAGAACGTCATTTTGAAATGGTCATAAATTTTTCTCTAGGACGTTCCACGAGACTTATGACCTACCGTTGGAAAGCTCTATGAGTCTACTTTCGAATGATGTAGCAATCAGATTAATCCAAATTATACTTTGTTATATATGATCGAAACAGCGTGAGGTGGTCAAATCTCAATCCGTGTATGCTATATGTAATAGCATTTACCACCCATGCCTCTTTCTTTTTCTTGCACAACTTCTTCCTCTTACCCATATACATCATTTTATACTCCTATGACTCCCTAAACCCCTCCACCATCTCTCTTCCCTCTTACTTTACTCCTTTCAGCACTGAGGACATTGCTGAGTCCGGCTTGGGGGAGGTATGTTTTATTTGCTTTCTTAGTATAGCTTTTATTGCTTTCTAGTGTAGTTTTTACTGCTTTTGTAGGATTGTTGCATGGTTTGTACCGTCCATTAGGGACGGGAATTTACATGTGACCAAAAAAAATGTACTACTTTCTTAGTTTAATGTACTTCAGCTTTAGAAAGAGAGTTCTTATTGAGAATGGCTAGCTGCTCGTCCCGGGTCTTGCTGATTTGACTTTTCATGTACCCATGTGCTTAAATTTTTGAAAACTTCATGATTCTTGTTTTTGGATGAATTTACTTAGTGATTTGCCGGGCATGACTTAGTCTTAATTTGCTAGCATTTCTTGTATTTGTCAACTCTGTCTAACCTTGCTTGGGTCTTGGACTTGAACTGTGTAAGTGGGAGGATTTGAGCCACTTTTGATCTTATAGGCTACATTAAATTGTATTCTTTTCATGTGTGCTTAGTTCCTGTTGCATTTATGATCTTGGGTTTGCCATTGGACTTTAGTAACTTTTAATTGAGGTTTTGTTGCATGTTGTGCATGATAAGAGGCATTCAATTGTTTTTAGAGCTTTCAGACACATCATTAGGATTTTCATGCTGAACACATTTTTCCCCTTGATCTTGTGTTTTCTTAAGCCTATATCCCCCACAAAATTTAACCGCATTACAACCCTTTTTGGCCTTGGTGTTTGATGACATGTTGTATGCCCAAGCTTGGCTTGGGGGAGTCACATTGTGGTTTGTTGTGGTTGTTGATTGTTGTGATGGTGTATTTGGAGGATTAGGTGAAATTGTGAATTTTTGATGTACAGGAGGTTCTATAAGTTTCACGTTAAGGCTCTGCGTACCAATGACTGGAATTGTGTTTGAAAACACAATGTGTTGGTTTCTAAATGTGATTTGGAGTCCAGTTATGTACGTGTGACGGTTTGGTCTTAATGGATAACTATTAAGAGTCGTGAAACTAAGTGAAATGAAAAAAAAGAAAGAAAAAAAAAATTTGAAGAAAGGAAGAAAAACAAGTTGAAATTGAAGCGGATGAATGAAAAGTTTGAATTTGGTTTATATTTGTGCTATTAAATGAAAATAAAGGTGTGAAGTGAATAAAAATTTAAAAGTTTTGTTTGATTCGGTTGGAATTGGATGATGGGAGACATTGATGTTATTGTATAATGTGTTGGTGAGTCTCTGATGTTTTATATGCGTATACCCCGCATTTTCAGCCACATTATCCCAAATTTATCTTACCCTTCACCCTAGCCTTACATTACAAGCTTATAAAGTCCTCTTTGATCTTCAAGTGCATGCTTTGGTTGATTGTGGAAGAGCCCTTTGGCAAGGTCGTAGAGTATTATTTGCATTTCGAGTCGACTTTAGGATTGAGTGTATACCTTTAAACACTTGCATGAGGTGTGAGATGTGGATTTGGGTTCCTCAAAACTTGCATTTAAACACTTTATTGCATTTGCATTCCGTTTCCTTATGGTTGGGCGGTGAGGGTGAGCTACATTGTTAGATGCTCAATTGTGTGGAGTGACAACCCGTGAGCTATTCTAGTCATCGATCCATTAAACTTGCTTGGTTGGCTTTGTTTGACTTTTTCTTAGGAATGTGCAGCATTTGACTTGCTTTGATCTTAGTAAACTCGGATGGATCCTTGAGTTGTCATGCTTATGTTTTTATGGGGTGAAAGTCATTTCATTGTCTTTGCTCGGGACGAGCAAAGGCTTGGCTTGGAGGAATTTGATATGTGCAGTTTTTATTGTGTTTTTCCCCTTGTTTCGGGCCAATTTTGTGCCTAATAGTTGTGATGCTGGCGTGATTTTAGCTCATTTGATGTTCTTTAGCTAATTTGAAGTGTTTCGCCAAGTTTGATTGATTTCCGGCAATTTTAGAGCTTTTTAGTTTGATTTTATCATTTGCGGTTGTTATGCTCGGTTTTGGTGTGTTTTGTAATTTCAGGAGCACGGAAACCGAGGTTTGGAACGAAGCTGGGAAGCTTAGACGGAATAAGAATGATATTTGCATGGGAATGCGTGCCAAAAAGTTATGGAAACAAGTCATGAAGAAATTATGAAGAAATAAGAAGAAAAGAAAGAAAATAAGCTTCTGAGGACTCAATGCGCCCGCATAAAAGTACCATGCGCCCGCATTTTAAGAGAAAATCAGCTGAAGAGGCATTCTGGAGGGTTGATGCGGGCGCACAAAACTCCTATGCACCCGCATCAGCGTTTTTCCGGAATTTTTGTTTTTCTTTTATTTTCTTCGTACTTTGACTTTGTAAGCCCAATTTTGGGGTATTAAGGGCACGACTCTCAAGGCAAAAGAACCTTATGCTTTTTGTAATTTAGAATTACTCTATTAGGTTTTATTTTAAGCACTTTTTCTCTTTCAAAATTAATTTCGGAATTAGGGTTTTGTTCTCAACAATCAAATTTCAATTCAATTCAAGTTCTTCAATTTGTTCTTCAATTTGGTTATTCTTTTGCTTTTATTCTTTTTACTTAGTTTAATTTATGCTTTTTAGTTTCATTAGTTTAATTAATTTAGTTAATTGTTGATGTTAATTAGTTTAATTGTCAATTATTTCATGAATTTAATTGTGAATTCTATAATTATGTTTGCTTTGTTTTTCATATTCTTGAGTGAGTAGTCAAATTTCTAGGGTTAGGGAAACCTTGACTAATTAATGGACTGATTAAATTAGATTGTTTCAATTCCGCAGTTAGTAGTCATTTTCCTATTATTGGGTTTTTCGTTTACAATTGAATTGTGCGCAGATTTAGTTGTAATTTTGGTAGTTGTTGAATTTGATGCCGAGAGGTAAAAATACCACAATAAGACCACTGAATAATAGGCGGAATTAGTCTAGGCATGAGCGAGAGCCGCTAGATGAGTTTCGAGGGAGTCTAAATTCGAGAGAATTAGTGAGCCCTAATTTGATGATAATTGTGAGATTGAACGATCTTTGTTAGTGAATCCATTAGTTATTCTTGGTGACCCGAATAACCCTAGGCTTAATTTATAGTTATAATCTTCGTCAATTCCCGTAATTAATTAGCAGTCAATCAGTAGTCAGTTAGTTAGTCAACATTTCTCAACCAAGGGCCTTTGTACGGTTTAAGCTTTTTAGAACTAATAGAGTTCAATTGCTTCCCTGAGGATTCGATCCTTACTTCCCTAGTTACATTAGTTTGTGTTGTTTGGTTTATTTTTGATAGGTGTGCGATAGCCTCATCAGTATAATTGAGAGAAAACTAGTAATGGCCGCTTACGGGCTAATATGACACACTCCGCCATATTAGTACCTTCACCCCCGAATCCAACCTTTGGTTCGTAAGATCATAACTTGGAGTCATCCCCATGGGATCGAAAGGGTTATTCGTGCAATTTACATTATCGTCCCGTATTTGTGTCCCATTCCTAATCAATCTAAATACACGGTTTATGAGTTTGGTTCCTAAATCTCATTGGCGACTCCTTACTAGCATCGTCCGTATTCGTTGATATTATCTCACTCGAAAAAAGATAATTAAAAAACAAAAAAACACTAAAATAGCGTAGCGCGATAGACTTTGTCACGCTAACATCGCAGCGTCACAAAGTTTGCTACGCTACACCTGCAACGTGACAAACTTTGTAGCGCTGCACAGTCAGCGTGACAAACTTAGTCACGCTACCACGCTATCGCGACTGAAATTCCTGCGCTCCTGTTTTTTTGCCAAATACTTCTAAAAAAGTCCATTTCACCTTTCCTTAAGCCAATTTTTTAGGTCTAACTTGACCTATGGAAGGTTTGGGAAAGGTGACCAAATAATTTGGGACCCTAAAATCTGGGGCCCCTACATGGATTTGGTAGCAGTTAAACCAATTTTCACTTGATGATATCGTGTTATGGTTGTTTCTAATGATGTGCTTACTAGGTGACTTTAGATTTGCATTAAAAATGGATCCCTCGTTCGTCGAATATGGATCCTTGTGTGGATGCTAAACCTTGAGGCAATTTTCTTTTGAAGAAGGGGAGGATGATACAGGTTGGAATAGCAATAAATGTATGGATGGTGTAAAATATAAGGCTGCCATTCATATCCGGGTTCTTTGTGCTTTTTTCCTATGGGTTTTTTCCCACTACACTTGCTAGGGTTTTTCTCATTCAAGGCTTTTAAATGCTTTTAAGTGTTTGTTTTCCCGTGTTTTAGCTATACTTGGTCAACAATGATGGAGGATCACGTTCTTGAAAGTTTTTTGATTAAAATATTTAATCTGGGACGTTTCTTAGAGCTTCTAAAGATTGAATTTAAGTTTCAGACCATTGTAGTATGTCTGACTTTGGAGATTATTCATTTAAAGTTGGCTTTAAGTTAGAAGACGTTTGAATATGTGTTGGAACTTTTATTGAAACTTTAAGTGAAAAATATTAAAAAAAAAATTAAGAAATATACGGAAGATAATGTTTTATTCATTTTTCTACTCGGTTGTCACACTGGAAATCAATTTTTAGTTAGATTTCTTTTATCCGGAGTCCAAGTATAGTTAGGATTTGTTTTAGAACGTGTTTAGTGTTTTGTTTTTTGATTTTTATTGTAATAATTTTGTTTGTTAATTTTTTAGGAAAGTTGTTAAAATAAAATCTAGTTAGTTAGAGTTAGATAGAATAAATGCAAGTTGCAAGATCATGTTGTGCAAGTGGTTGTGCAACTGAATCAACTTGTGAATTGATTTTATTAAGACATGTGTTTTGTAAGGGAGTTTGAAAATTTGGGCTTTCTCTTGCTTGTTTAGTCTATTTTATGATTCATTGATTAGTGGCTTTGAGGGTGCTTAGGCTTCAATCAAAAACTAATTAATCAACCTAAATTCTTGAATTTTGGTGGCTAGGACTTTCGAAATTCGCGAGTTTAGTTTAATCCCTTGTGAGTTTTTGTTCATATGAAAATTAAATCAACTTTGGTGCTTTCCTTGAGAGGGTTCGTTAAACCTCAAAATTTGTTAGACTTTGCAGTTGTTAATTGAAGATTCGTGCAAGTTTTTGTGTACAAAGTGATAGAAAAAGAGCTATCAGCAAAATCGGAAAATCGGGTGAGAAAAATCAATTTCGAGGATTAGATTGAAGTTGCGATATCTCCTTTGGTAGAAAAGGTTTTTCAATGATTCTTTTTTAAAAACTGGTTTTCTTTCTGTCTACTTTCATTATAAAAAAAATTCAGAATTTTTCTAGACTGTTTGCTGTCCGATCAGAGTGATTCATTGTGAAGTGGTCCATATCAGAACTATTTTGAGGAGTTTGCATAAAAATTAAACTGCGATCAATTGGCTTGGAAACTATTCTTGAAACTTTGGTCTACTGTTGATAAAATACGAGCTAAAATCTTCACAGAAAGTCATATTTATACGGGTTGTTTAGGTTAGTTGGATTTTGGTCTTCGTACTTTCATGAAAAATTCTTGACAGTTTTAGAAGATGGAAAGGGATACAAAAGACAAAACTATGAATATTTCTTTGGATGATCTTCGGCTCGAACACAACAAACAATTTAATACTATAAATAATTTGAAGAGGATCTTAAAGAGTTCATACTTATACTCCGATGAATTAAAGATGTAGAAGAACGTAACAACACACTAACCGACGTAGATAATCAATTATTGTTGATCACAATCAATGAGGGAAGGATTGAATCCTTTGAGGATTTGAACACTAGTGAATCAAAGGTTAATAGTTATATTATTTTTAATGCGGTGAAAGAACTTATGGTTAAAGATCAAGTTATTCTAAATCAAGTTGAAGAGATGGTCGACAGAAAACCTAAAAGTTTGGATCTTTCAATGATTTATGTTGGCGTCCAACCTTTTGAGTCTGCAAGCTTAAAACATGATGTTTTGCTTGGTTTTCAAGGGATTTTGAATGATGGATTTCCTATTGATTTGAAGAATCAGTTGCAGTTAAACCAATTTTCACTTGATGATATCGTGTTATGGTTGTTTCTAATGATGTGCTTACTTGGTGACTTTAGCTTTGGCATCAAACATGGATCACTCGTTCGTCGAATATGGATCGTTGCGTGGATGCTAAACCTTGCGGCAAGTTGGTTTTGAAAAAGGAGAGAATGGTACAAGTGTGAATAGCAATACATGTATGGATGATGTGAATATAAGGCTGCCATTCACATCCGGGTTCTTTGTGCTTTTGCCTATGGGTGTTTTTCCCACTACACTTGCTAGGGTTTTTCTCATTTCAGACCTAAATTCTTAAATTTTGCTGGCTAGGCAATTAGAAATTCGTGAGTTTGGTTTATATCCCTTGTGAGTTTTTGTTCATACGAAAATTAACATCAAATTCGGTGCTTTCATTGAGAGGGTTTATTAAACCTCAAGATTTGTTATATTTTTCAGTTGTTAATTGAAGATACGTGCAAGTTTTGGTGTAAAAAGTGATAGAAAAAGGGCAGTAAGCAAAATCGGAAAATTGGGTGAGAAAAATCAGTTTCGAAGACTAGATAGAACTTGCAATTTCTCCTTTGGTACAAAAGTTTTTCAACGATTATTTTTTAAAAACTGGTTTTGTTTCTATGTACTTTCATGATAAAAAAAATCAGAACTTTTCCAGATTGTTTGCAATCCAATCGGAGTGATTCATTGTGAAGTGGCCCATATCAGAACTACTTTGAGTAGTTTGCGTAAAAATTAAACTACGATCAATTGGCTTGGAAATTATTCTTGAAACTTTGGTCCACTGTTGATAACATACGAGGTAAAATCGTCACAGAAATTCATATTTATACGGGTTGTTTAGGTTGGGTTTTGGTCTTCGTACTTTCATGAGAAATTCTTGACAGTTTTAGAAGATTGAAAGGGATACAAAAGACGAAACTATGAACATTTCTTTGGATAATCTTCGACTGGAAAGCATTAATCAATGTAATTCTGTAATTAAGTTGAAGGAGGATCTTTAAGAGTTCAAACTTAGACTCCAATGAATTAAAGATGCAGAAGAACGTAACAACACACTAACCGACGTAGATAATCAATTATTGTTGATCACAATCAATGAGGGAAGGATTGGATCCTTTGAGGATTTGAACACTAGTGAATCAAAGGTTAATAGTTATATTATTTTTAATGCGGTGAAAGAACTTATGGTTAAAGATCAAGTTATTCTAAATCAAGTTGAAGAGATGGTCGACAGAAAACCTAAAAGTTTGGATCTTTCAATGATTTATGTTGGCGTCCAACCTTTTGAGTCTGCAAGCTTAAAACATGATGTTTTACTTGGTTTTCAAGAGATTTTGAATGATGGATTTCCTATTGATTTGAAGAATCCTAAACGAATCTTAAGGATATGGTTGCAGTTAAACCAATTTTCACTTGATGATATCGTGTTATGGTTGTTTCTAATGATGTGCTTACTAGGTGACTTTAGATTTGGCATCAAACATGGATCACTCGTTCGTCGAATATGGATTGTTGCGTGGATGCTAAACCTTGGGGCAAGTTGGTTTTGAAAAAGGAGAGAATGATACAAATGTGAATAGCAATACATGTATGGATGATGTGAATATAAGGCTGCCATTCACATCCAGGTTCTTCGTGCTTTTGCCTATGGGTTTTTTCCCACTGCACTTGCTAGGGATTTTCTCATTTCAGATTTTTAAATGCTTTTAAGTGTTTGTGTTTCACGTGTTTTAGTTATAATTGGTCTAAAATGATGGAGGATCATTTACTTGAATGTATTTTGATTAAAAGATCCAATCTAGGACGTTTCTTGGAGCTTCTATAGATTGAATTTCAGTTTTAGAGCAGTGTAGTATGTCTGACTTTGAAGATTTTTCATTTAGAGTTGGCTTTAAGTTAGAAGACATGTGAATATGTGTTGGAAATCTTATTGAATTTACTGTTAGGAAAAAATATTTCAAAAATTCATAATACTACGCAAGATAATGTTTTATTCATTTTTCTGCTCGGTAGTCAGATTTGAAATCAGTTTTTAGTTAGATTTCTTTTATCTTGATTCCATGTATAGTTAGGATTTTTTTAAAGTTTTATTTTTTGATTTTTATTGTTATAATTTTGTTTGTTAATTTTTTCGGAAAGTTGTTAAAATAAAATCTAGTTAGTTAGAGTTTGTTAGAATAAATGCAAGTTGCAAGATCAAGTTGTGCAAGTGGCAGTGCAACTGGATCAACTTGTGAATTGATTTTTTTACACGTCTGTTTTGTAAAGGAGTTCAAATATTTGGGCTTGATCTTGTTTGTTTAGAGTATTTTATGATTTATTTGACAGCTATATCTATAAACAGTCTCAATTACAATTGTAACAGATCAGACTATTGAGTTCAATGAAAAAGTTTTTTTTTGTTTACTTAAAAACAAAAATTTTGAAATTCTTGTGAGTGTGTGGATTTGTTCCTTTATACTCCAGTGGATATTTATTAGTGCTTTGAGGGTTCTTAGGCTTCAATCAAAGACTGATTAATCAACCTATATTCTTGAATTTTGTTGGCCAGTCCTATACAAATTCGTGAGTTTAATTTATATCCCTTGTGAGTTTTTGTTCATACGAAAATTAAATCAACTTTGGTGCTTTCGCTGAGAGGGTTCTTTAAACCTCAAGATTTTTTAGAGTGTTCAATTTTTAATTGAAGATTCTTGCAAGTTTTGGTGAAAAGGTGATAGAAAAAGGGCAGTAAGAAAAATCGGAAAATCGATTGAGAAAACTCAGTTTCGAGGATCAGATTGAAGTTGCGATATCTCCTTTGGTACAAAAGCTTTTTCAACGATTCTTTTCTCAAAACTGGTTTTGTTCCTGTCGACTTTCATTTTAAAAAAATTCAGACCTTTTCCAGATTCTTTGCTATCCGATCGGAGTGATTCATTATGAAGTGGTCCACATCAGAACAATTTTGAGTTATGTCTTTTAATTAAGCTGAACTTCCTTTACCATACATTAATTGTGAGTGGATAAATGTTTACTTCCTCCTTGACCACACATTAAACTATGCGTGGGAAAATGTATAAAATAATTGCTCATAACTCCTTTTAATCATGTGAATAAAAGTTCACAACTGCCTTTCTTGTTGATTAAGTAACTAACCAACTTAAAAATAACTTCCTTCATTGATTCAAAAACTATTGGCAAAATTGAACTGATCATAACATTCCAATTCAATCTTAAAATAATTTATATTATTATTTAACTTGGAATGTCAACATACTATAAAAATCATGCTTCTAATAAGCTTGTCATGCACAAAAATTCATGATTCAAAGAAGCATAACAATATTTCATATAATCAAGGATCATCCAAGCATGAATTCTAATTCATGTGTTTGTCTTTACTACTTACGTACCTTGTAAAATATTAGTGCTCCACCACAACTTCTACAAGTGGACTAGATCAAAGTCTCCTACATAAGGAAAACCGAAACTAAATTAAAACCTTGTTGACTAAGTTCTACAACAACTATAAACTAACTTCAATATTGGAAACTTGTCCAAAACAGTCCTTATATGGTCTCTATTCAATTCCATACTACACTTTAATTTTCTATTTTATGATTTCTTGGTTTTCGGGACTTATTTATGCCTTAGAAAACCTTAATATAAATTTTATGCCACTTTAGAAAAGTGGACAGCAATTTAAAATTACCAAAATTCCTTGACAAACTTCAAAAACAACGTAAATCAACCATACAATGTATTGCTTAATTTGTATAATCAATTCATGCTAACTACATACTTTAAAAGCCTAATTATTCACTTTATAAATTCTGAAAAACATGTTAAACATGCTGAAAATCACTTTTAAACTTCATAAAACATACTAAAAATTATATGTAACATCATAGAATTAATATGTGATCATACTAGCATAATATGAACATTTAAACTTACTTCAACTTGTTTTTATATAAATTTCAGATTTATTTATTAACTTTAAAGTCATTAAAAACTCATAAATACATCAGAAAATCATGACAAAACTCTTCTACAATCTACTAACATAATTATGAAACCAATCTATGCTTTTGAATAATTTTTCATAAGCCAAAACATGTTCATAATATTTTTTTTCTATTGAATTTCATGACTACAAAATTTGGACAGCAATTTATTTTATATTCAAAGCCTTAACAAAATCAATCTAAACTTCATGAAATCATCATAAATTTACACAACATCAATTCATGATCATAATATTTAAGTTTAAATCACAATAACTCATAAAAGTCATAACTTTCATACTTTATAAACCTTAATCTAAAATTTCATGAACAAGAAATAATTCATGCCTTAAAACAAATCATAACTTTATTATAACATGATTAAAACTTATAAAATCATAATTAAACATAAATATGAACATGAATTTGTAATATTGAATCAAAATGAAAGAAGGAGAATTTTTTTTTATAAAGTCCGAATAATAGAAAATGGGGAGCAGTAGTGGCCAGCGGTGGCGCGTGGCAGTTCTGCGATGGTGTGACGGTGGTCCGGCTAGGGTCCGGTGAGGCACGGATCCCAAGAACTCCCTTTTTTTTCCTTTTTCCGAAAATCCCCCCTTTTTTTCTCTTTCTCTCGCTAATTTTTGAAATTCTAATGACAACTAATGATGAATGAAATCTAAAAATTTGGGTTTTAATGGGTATTTATAGGCCCCAAAGTAAGAAATGGAAAAGCCCTTACTTATCCTGAAAAGTGGAATACCTTTAGGCCCTTGCCTAATAATAAATTATGAAACTTTTGAAAATTCTATTTTTAGCAGCCTATTTAAATATTTCATAAACATGAAATATTATTTATAATCACAAATAATTATTTTTAATTAAAACATATTTTTATTATTATTTATTTATTTTATTATTATTTTCTTTCCATTTAATATTCCTATTGAACATAATTTTTTCAATAAAAATATTAAAATTATACGAGTAAAATACAAAATTACTTTCTTAAAATACGTGACAATGTGGGGTATTAAACTTGGGGCAACATTCTTTTGAAGAAAGGGAGGATGATACAAGTGTGAATAGAAATACATGTATGGATGATGTGAGTATAAGGCTGCCATTCACATCCGGGTTAAGGGCTTTTGCCTATGGGTTTTTTTCCCACTGGTCTTGCTAGGGTTTTTCTCATGTCAGGCATTTAAATGCTTTTAATTGTTTGTGTTTCCCGTTTTTTATTTATACTAGGTCTACAATGATGGACGATCACGTTCTTGAAAGTTTCTTGATTAAAAGATTCAATCTAGGACGTGTCTTGGACCTTCTAAAGATAGAATTTCTGTTTCACAGTAGTGCAGTTGTCTGATTTTGAAGATTTTTCATCGACAATGGCTTTCAGTTATGAGGCTTGTTAATATGCGTGGGAAATCTTATTGAATCTACTTCTAGGGAAAAATATTTCAAAATTTCACAAAATACGCAAGATAATGTTTTATTCATTTTTCTATTCAGTTGTCAAACTGGAAATCAGTTTTCAGTTAGATTTCTTTTATCTGGGGTCCAAGTATAGGCAGGATTTGTTTTAGGACGTGTTTAGTGTCTTGCTTTGTGATTTTATTTTCATAATGTTTTATGTTAATTTGTTACTCAAGTTGTTAGAATAAAATAGAGTTAGTTAGAATAAATGCAAGTTGCAAGATCAAGTTGTGCAAGTGGTTCTGCAAGTCGATCAACTTGTGAATAGATTTATTTTGGACGTGTGATTTGTAAGGGAGTCCGAATTTTTGGGCTTTCTCTTGTTTTTTTTTTTTTTTTTTTG